>JUFY01025898.1:6875-32368 GCA_001855655.1 Leptopilina clavipes | reverse complement strand
ATTTCCTCATTTTTTTAAATCTTAAAAGAATATTAAACAATTTGATATAGAAAAAAAAAATTTAATAATTTTATTTTATTTTTTCAATTTTTTATAATTATTTCCTCATTTTTTTAAATCTTAAAAGAATATTAAACAATTTGATATAGAAAAAAAAAATTTAATAATTTTATTTTATATGATAAAAATAACTTTAATAATCATTTTCTTTAATCTCTTTTATTAGGTATGCAGAAATAACAAATAACCCTAATTTTCTTCACTTAAAAATTAAAATAGGGTTTTGGTGAGGGCCTGGCCAGTTTTCCTAGTTTGAAAAGAAATTTTAATAAACCAAGTTCTTAAAATAACCTTTTGTAAAAAAAAATTATTAACAATAAAAAGGAATCATTATACTAGTAATATAATTTTTGAATTTTTGAATTTTGACCAGAATTCTTAGCCAAAACCACAAGTAGGGTGTTCACTAAATTTTAAATAGGTCTCTGACCAGAAAAATTTGACACTAATAGTCACTTCTGGTAAATGGATCAATCAAAATCTACAAAATTTTCGGTCAAGAATCATTGGTAACGAACCAATAAGGATCTCGAAATTTTAGGTCAAAAATCACTATTATAAGGATCAAATAAAACTTTAAAATTTTATGTCAATAATTACTGGTAAAGAGACTAAACAAAGTCTCAAAAGTTTAGGTCTAGAATAACGAACCAAAAAAAATCACAAAATTTTAGGTCAAACTAAAAGGATCAAATAAAAATTTCAAATTTCAAGTCAATAATTACTGGCAAAGGGACGAAACAATTTCTTAAAATTTTAGGTCAAGAATCACTGATAAGGAACCAAAGAAACATCAAATTTTTAGGTCAAGAATCACTATGTTGAGGAAATAAAAAAAACCTTAAATTTTAGGTCATATATTATTGGTAAAGGAACTAAAAACCTCAAAATTTCAGGTTAATAATAACTGGTAAAGAGACTAAACAAAGTCTCAAAAGTTTAGGTCTAGAATAACGAACCAAAAAGAATCACAAAATTTTAGGTCAAACTAAAAGGATCAAATAAAAATTTCAAATTTCAAGTCAATAATTACTGGCAAAGGGACGAAACAATTTCTTAAAATTTTAGGTCAAGAATCACTGATAAGGAACCAAAGAAACATCAAATTTTTAGGTCAAGAATCACTATGTTGAGGAAATAAAAAAAACCTTAAATTTTAGGTCATATATTATTGGTAAAGGAACTAAAAACCTCAAAATTTCAGGTTAATAATAACTGGTAAAGGGACCAAACATAATCTAAAATTTTAAGTTTAATAATCACTAGTAAGGAATTTAAAAAATTTCATAATTTGTAGGTGAAAAATCACTGGTAAAGGTACAAAAAGACCTGAAAATTTTAGGTCATGAAATACTAATAAAGAAAGAAAAGAAACCTTAAAGTTTTAGATAAAAAATTACTAGTAAAGAGATTGAACATAAACTCAAAATTCAGGTCATAAACAGGGCCTCACCAGTTTTCCTAGTTTGAATAAAGTATAATTAATCGAAGTTTTTAAAGTTACTTTTCGTAAAAATGTTATTAACTATTGAAGGAAAAAATAATACTCCTATTTTAATAATTTTTTTTTATTTTAGTGGTTTGACCAGAACTTCTGTCCAAAACCCCAAATAGAGTGTTCACTAGAATTTAAATAGGGCTCTGACCAGGGCATGGCCAGTTTTTCTAAAGTTTGAAAAATATGCAAATAAATTAAGTTTTTTTAAATTACATTTCGCAAAAAAGTTATTGAAGTTAAAGGGAATCTTTATTCTATTTTTTTAATAATTTTTTTTGACCAGAATTCCGTTCTAAACATCAAATTTAACTAATTTAATAGCAAATAAAGTTAGTTGATTCAAATAGTAATATTTCTACTAATCAATTAATTTAATGGTTAAAAATAAATAAATTATTAGTTAAATTCACTTTTTGGTTATGTCAAAATAAATAAAATTTCTCGAAACTAATTCGAATAGTCGAATTTGACTATTTTTTTTAGTTATTTCTTACTTTTAATGAACCGAGAAAATAGTGATTTCCTATGTCTTTAGTCTTTAGTAGGGGACGCATAAATATTCCACAAACCTTATTTGACATAATAGTTATTTAACATTAAATTATTTAACCTAAATTTTATTTGACATAATTTTCATTTAACATATATGACATAAAAATCACTTGACATAAAACTCATTTAACATAATTCCTATTTGACATAAATGTTATTTAATATAAAATTCATACGTCATAAATGTCATTTGACAAAAATTTCATTTTACATAAAATCATTTGACATAAATTTCATTTGACATAAAAATCATTTCAAGTAAAATTCATTTGACATGAAAATATCACTGCCAATTTCAAAATTGACTAATCACAATTTTCTGAACAATATATGATTGATACTTTTAAAATTCGCGCCAATATTTCTATGGTAAATGAACTTTATGTTAAATGAAACTTATGTCAAATGAATTTTATTTCAAATGAAATTTATGTCAAGTGATTTTTATGTCAAATGGAAATTATGTTAAATGAGTTTTATGTCAAAATCTAGTTATTTGTTACTAATTGCTGATACAAAACATCAGCCAAGATTTTACTAACAATTAGTTATTTTTAATTAATTCAGATTTAGAGAGTTTGTGATAGAAAAAAAAATAATTTCTAAAATAATGAAAGAACTTTCTTTTAAAAAATATATTTATAATTAAATGCAGACAATTTTCTGCAAAGAAAATAAATAAATAAAAATAAAATAAAAAAAGAAGAGAGAGAGAGAGAGAGAGAGAGAGACGAAGAAGGGACTCATAAGAAAGTATTGGAAATGTGACAAGTCTGCAGAAAAGACATAAATCTCATTTCTGATAAAATGGTCCTAATATTGGAAAGAGAGAGAGGGCCGAGGAAGAGGAGGGGGAGAGTGAGAAATCTTGACCTTCCAATATCGAGCATGAGTATGTACTTTAAGACTTTCAAATAAAAAGGTGACTATGAATTCAATTTTAAAAATGCAAAAGTTAGTGTCACTTTTATTACATTCCCTTCAAAACGATTTTTTTCCTTTTCAATTTACAAAAGTGCTAGAAATTTTCCAATAATGAATACTGTAAATTCTTTGGTCACAGAAAAAAAAATTCTAAAAATAAAAAACTAGTATTTTACTTATTTCATTAAATAGTCAATATAAATAACGGAAAATAATCTTAGAAAAAAGAAAAAAAATTAAACCAAAGGGAAAATAAATAACAAATTTAACAATCAAACAAAATAAAAAATGAAAATAATAATAGAAATCAAATTTTGTTAATTTTTTGAAAATTTCAAAAAATTTTTACTCCGGACTTTCGACCTAAATTTTGAAATAAATAGATTATGTTCAGATATTGACCTTTCATTATGACCTGTTTTATAATCCTGTTTGACTCTTGCTCTGAATATTAAATTAACTTTCAAGATTATGTCGAGTCTATGAACATGCTACGTTTGACCTTAATTTTTAGGTTATGTTTGGCTCTTGAACTGTGATTTTGATTTAAAAGTTTGAATATATCAACCTTTTAAGAATTAAATTGAAAATTTAAGTCAAAGGTAGACATAACCTTTATAATGCAGGTGGAAATTTCAGGTCAAGAGGTAAATTTAGGTCAAAAGTAGCAGGTGAGATTACGTTTCGTTGTTAAATTGATTCAAACCAGAGGCACTGAATTCTTTCTTTTATAATAAATAAAAAAATAATAAGTAAATAATAAAAAATAAATTGATTAAAATAAAATAATAATTGTTATAATAATTATATAAATTCATTTATTATAATAAATTTAGAAGTTATTTTAGCCTCTTAAATTGTTATTACTAAATTATTATAATTATTATTAATAATAATAATTAACTAGAATGGAATTAATTTATTTTCGAAGATAAGTAATTAAGTTAATTTACCATTAGTAATAAGTTAATATTGATATATTTCTGTTTTAGAAAAGCGCGAAATTCTTAAAAATTATTTCTTGAAAAAAAGAAAAGAAAAGAAAATTTGTGTATAGAATAGTTGAGCTGTAAAAAAAGGATAACCAAACGCAAGCTCGCCAATTTTGCAAAGAGATGGAAAAGGAGTCGAGGGGTAATTTTATCCGCACTTAGCAGATGGATTTCCCCCCTTTTTGGCAGCGCATGGCTTCCGTCAGTCTCCCCATTCCGACCTTCGGATAACTTTTCTTCTCTTTCTGTATATAACACGCAAACACACATACAAGTTGATGGCATTCCTACGGTGTCTTCCGGATTATGTGCTACAGGAGAGGGTTTTTCAGCTCTCTCTCTCTCTCTCTCTCTATTTTAAGGGAACATTTTGTAACTTTGTCCCATTCTCATCCCCCCCCCCCATTGTTATTTTACTCAAAAGCCCATTATATGATAACTACCAAAAAATAAATAACTTACGAAAATTGATTCAACTTAATACCATTGAAAATGATTATTTAAAAAAGAAAAAAAACATCTCTTTAAGTGACATTTTCCAGGTGGTCGATTTTATTCAATGGATACTTTTCGTTTTCCCTATTTTACCGTTTTACAATCAATAGTTATTTCTATTACTATTATTATTAGTATTATTATTAATATTATTTTTACTATTATTATTAATATTATTTTTACTATTATTATATATTATGTTATAAGTTATAACCTCCAAATTTAGGTCAAAAATCACAATTTAAGAGATTAACATAACCTCTAAAATTATGTCAAAAGTAACAGAGCATGTATAAAACATATTATCCAAACTTAGGTAATAAATTACAGGACCACAGTTGAAATCGACCTAAAAAATTAGGGAATAATCTCACAGATAAATAGTCGAACGGTAAACTTAAAATTTGAATCAAAAAACTAACACGACACCTACAATTTATCAATATTAAAGAACACATTAAGTTGAAGAAAAATAAAATTTAGGTCAAATGTACAATTTCAAAAGACAAATTTAACTTTCAGTTTTAGAGTAAATTTAAAGGTCAAGAGATTTTAGAAACTAATGTGAGGCCAAGTGACACTGCTGGTAAAGAGATTAAACAAAAACTTAAAATTTTAGGTCAAGAATCATTAATAACGTAACCCAAAAAACCTCAAAATTATAGGTCACGAATCACTGATTAGTAACCAAAGAAAATATAAAATTTTAGGTCAATAATCACTGGCAAAGGAACAAAAAAACCTGAAAATTTCAGGTCAATAATGACTGATAAAGGGACCAAACAAGGCACTAAAAAATAGGTCAAGAATCACTGGTAAAGGAACAAAGAAAACCTGAAAATTTCAGGTCAATGATGACTGATAAAGGAACTAAACAAGACCTTAAAATTTTAGTTTTAAAGTCAGTAAGAACGTAACCAGGAAACCGTAAAATTATAGGTCACGAATCAGTAATAAAGTAATCAAAGAAAAGATAAAATTTCAGGTCAACAATCACTGATAAAGAAACAAAAAAAACTGAAAATTTCAGGTCAATAATGACTGATAGTGGGACCAAGCAAGACCTTAAAATTTTAGGTCAAGAATCACTGGCGAAGGAACAAAAAAGCTTCAAAATTACCACAATAATTACTGGTAACGGGACCAAACAAAACCTCAAAATTTAAGATCGAGAATCATTAGTAAGTAACAAAAAACTTTAACATTTTAGGTCAAGAATCACTGTAAAGGAATAAAAAAAACCTCAAAATTTTAGGTCAATAATTACTGGTAAAGTAACAAAAAAATCTTAAAATTTTAGGTCAAAAATCACTGGTAATGAAACAAAAAGATCTGAAAGTTTTAGGTCAATATTCACTGGTAAAGGAACAAAAAAACCTTAAAATTTTAGCTCAATAATAACTAGTGAAGAGAAAAAAAATCTTAAAGTTTTAGGTCAAGAATTACTAGTAAAAACATTTAACATAAACTTAAAATTCAAGTCAAGTCACTGATTAGTGGGACAGAAATTTAAAAATTAGGTCCAAAGTAGTAGTGTAAGATAATAAATAAGTTCTCTAAATTTAGGTCAAAAATTGCAGGTAAAAAGGTGAAATAAGTCTTAAAAAATCAATCTAAATTCACAGAAAATAGGCAAACATAATCTAAATAAAAAATGTATTGGTCAAAATACTAATACAACTATAAAATTTAGGTCAACATTCTTAGCATAAAGATAAGAGAAGAACCAAAGAATTTATGTATAAAGCTAAAATAATTTAGAAATTAGAAACAAATAAATCTAATAAAATAGATCAAGAAAGAAAATAACCTAAAAAATTAGCTTTTAAAGAACCAGGCATTTACCTTAAAAATTTGGTCAAAGTTTATAAGATAAGAAGTAAACTTAACCTTAAAATTTAAAAAAAATATTTATTTTACTATAAAAATATTGAAAATGCACCCTGAGAAATGTTTTATTTGAACCAAATATAATTTATTTGAGTTAAATAAAAGTATACTTTTCTCAGAGTCTACCAAATTATTTATTTGTTTTAAATAAAAATGTTATTTGAACCAAATAAATTTTAATTTCAACCGAATAATTTTTTATTTGAACCAAATAAATTTTAGTTTGAACCGAATAATTTTTTATTTGAACCAAATAAATTTTAGTTTGAACCGAATAATTTTTTATTTGAACCAAATAAATTTTAGTTTGAACCGAATGTGTTATTTTAATTTTGAAAAATATCTTAATAATCGGCGGGTTTATCAAACAGATTAGGTAGCGAAGTCTTCTAAAAGGGAATAATTTGTAAATTTACTCCTGAGTTGACAGAAAAACAAATTTACTGTATCTACCAAATAGTATAAATTTCGATAAAAATGAAACACATCTTTTAATCTCAAGAATATTTTTTCCTTCCATGTAATTAATAATTTTACATCTTTCACAATTAACAGAAACGTTATTACCATTTTCACTTTACTATTATTACTATTTTTTTTCAAACTGATATTATATTTCATAATTAAATTTTCTAATTAACTCTCCGAGTTGAGAAAAATCTTAATTAAACATTTACCGAAGAGAATATATATATATATACATATATTGCATGTATATATATAGGAAAGGGTAAATAATAACAGTTGATGTAAAACAGTTAACAAAGGAACTAATTGGAGATTTGATTTTTAATTAAGCGCTCGGAAACAAAATGTATTCGAGAATTTTTTTTAAATTAAAAAGCAGATTGTTGTGCGAGTTCTTTTTAAAAACTGAAAGCATTCTAAATCCAGCATGACTGACATCAAAGTGAACGCAATACACTAAAGTTCGTTACCGTAATGAAGGACATCCGGTGTGTGTCGGGGCGGGCATACAAAAATTGCATAAAATTGGCGACATATGTGTGTTAGAGGAAATCCCCGAGAGGGAGAGACCTTGGTAAAGAGAATCTCGTGGGAATCTCGTGTGTTTATTTTAGGGAAGGGTTTCAACTTTAATTTTTCTTTTCTTTCTTTCTTTTCTTTATTTTTATTTTGACACTCCTCACATATAGTACAATATGTATATATATATTTTAAAAATAACACTTTGGCAAAAAGATGTAATAAAAGTCTCACATCCGTAGAGATAATTATTATTTTTTTTTCTCCTTCATTTTCTATAATCATAAAGAATATAACACAAGTCACACAATTTTCTCTTTTAACCTCGTCGCGGTTTATTAATTTCTCTTTCCTTAATTAAAGTACATTACGCAAAAAAAGTCTTAAATACACTTTTCTATTATTACTTTACATATCGAAATACTTGAAAATTAATTTATTTTACATAACTAAATTTCAAAAAATTGTACAAAAAATTTACAATTAAAATTTACAAAATTAAATAATAAAATTAGAAAATTAATTTTTACTGCCGTCAAAAAATATGAATAAAACCAGAAAATTTAGGTCAATTTCAAAGGTCAATTACTAAATATAATGAAAATAAGTCAGGCCGATAGGTCAACAGAATCTTGAAATTTAGGTCAAAAACATTGGTCAATAGTCAAACTGACATAAAACTTTAGAATCTTGAAATTTAGGTCAAAAACATTGGTCAATAGTCAAACTGACATAAAACTTTAGGCCAAAATTCGCAGGTCAAAACTCAAACATAATTTACTAATTTAGATTCAAATTTCCAGGTCAAATTTAGATCAAAATTCAAAGAGGAAAATAAACTTAAAATTAAGGTCCTTAGTATATTACAAAAAAACATTACATAAAAAAGTTTAGGTCAACTTTAGAAGGGCAATAATAAACCAACTTCAAGATTTAGGTCATAATTTACAGTTTGAAAGCAATAACATAACAAAAATATTTTGCCCAAAACTCACAAGGTCAAGATACGAAATAAATTCTAAATTTAGGTCAATATCAACAGATAAAGTAGAAAACATAATTTTAAAATTTAGCTGAAGTTTAGAAAACCAAGAAGAAGACATAATTAGAAAATTTAGGTTAAACTTTACACTTTACAGAACTTGAAAGTTTAGGTCAAAGTCAAAGGTCAATTAACAAACATAATCACAATAAGTCAGACCGATAGGTCAACATAATCCTATAATTTAGGTCAAAAACATAGGTCAATAGTAAAATAATATATATGTTACGCCAAAAATCACAGGTCGAAATTTAAACATAATTTACAAATTTAGGTTCTAATTTTTAGGTCAAATTTAGATCAAATTTCAAAGGGTAAAAGTAAAAAATTTAATTAAAATTTAGGTCGTGTTTGGAAGATTACAAGGAAACGTTACTTCAAAAAAATTAGGTCAAGTTTAAAAGGGTAAGAAGAAAATAACTTTAAGTTTTAGGGCATAATTTAGAGTTTAAAAGCAATCATATAACAATAATATTTTGCCAACAACTAGAAGGTCAAGATAAAAAATAACGTCGAAATTTAGGTCAATATTAACAGATAAAATAGAAAACGTAACTTCAAATTTTAGGTCAAGTTTGTCCTAACATTATGAAGAAACATTTTAAAATTTTGAACAAGTTTATAAAGTCAAACTAAAAAACAATTACCAGATTTAGGTCATTATTCCTCAGTTTAAAAGCAATTAATAAATTTATAAAGTGATTAATAAATAATAATAAATAATAATAAATAATTAGATTATGTAAAGATAATGTTATGCAATAACTAGAAGGTCAAAATACTAAATAAAGTCGAAATTTAGGCCAATATTAACAGATTAAGTAGAAAACAATGTCAAATATTAGGTCAAGTTTCAAAAATTTAGAAGACATA
Source organism: Leptopilina clavipes (assembly GCA_001855655.1). NCBI lineage: Eukaryota > Metazoa > Arthropoda > Insecta > Hymenoptera > Figitidae > Leptopilina > Leptopilina clavipes. The sequence continues at coordinate 23,055 of JUFY01025898.1, read as the reverse complement.
ATTAGGAAATTTAGGTCAAATATTTAACCTATTGAAAGCGATTATGTAAAAATAATGTTATGCAATAACTCGAAGGTCAAAATACGAAATAACGTCGAAATTTAGGTCAATATTTACAAATCAAGATTCAAATTTATTTCAAATGCAAAAATTTACATTATTGAAAATAATAACATATAATAAATTAAAAAAACATCAATTGCCACAAAATTGAAATTATTTATTATTGTTTCTTTCTTCGTGTAAGGTGAAGAAAATTTACAAAATTTAAGAAAAATCATCTAATAGTGAGATAATTTTTTTTTTTTTACTACATTTTGCGGTTTTATATTGTTTTCTCGAGGGGACATCAAAACACTTTTAAAATCCAAATTAAAATGAAGTGTAACGCATTAACTGGAAGGCAAGTTGGAGGTTGTGAAGGGGGGAGGAAGGGAGGGTTAAAAAAGAAGAAAGTTCGGACGGCAGGTAAATTTATATTAACACTAATGCACTCGGTGAACTAAAAGTTTTCCGCGAAATCAAAATAATGGGGCCGCGATAAAAAAAAAAAAAAAAAAAAAAAAAGGAAAAGGAAAAAAGTAGTCGTTAAATCTGCTAATGCACCTCTACTATATGGTGGCTTGGGTGTTTCCTAGTGGTTTTGCTAGTTCAGTGGCATTCCAAACGAGCGTGTACTGTCTACTCCATGTGTATGCATATATATATACTCCCGCAAAGACGAATGATCGATTTTAATGGTATAGTTGTAAATCTGTGACATATACAAACACACATCAACATCACGTGTGTAAATATCACATATATATTTCCAGCTAGAATGATTCGAGTCCACGGGATGAAATATATATATATGTATACACACATCGTAAACAACCTCTTGTTGCCACGAGACTAATATCGTTAATGTGAAGTATAACTAATGTATAAGTAATGTCATTAATATATAAGTAATTTAATTTTGAGAGTTGTGTCTCTGCAATATATGTTAACATTCCCGCGCCAATTGCATTTCTAAATTGCTTTTTTTTACATTCATCATATCAGGGAAAAAATCTTATTCGAAAAAATCGCAGTTCCAGTGGAAAATTGTCCAGACTCACAATTGGTTAAATACCGGACCAATTTTTATGGACAATATTGGCCCAAGTTTGGGAGTGTAGAAACCAAATTCTAAAATATTAGACCAATATTGGCCCAAGATTACAAAGAAACAAATTTTCAAGCAAAATAAAATTTATTTTAGATTTTAACAATAACAATTATTATTATTGTATTAATTATTGTCAATATTATCGATAACAATATTATAAACAAAATAATAACTAAATTACTATTAACAATATAATTATTTAATAAAGTAAGCAGTAAAAAATAATTAAAAATAATACCAAAGTTAAATATAATAGTCTCAACGAGTCAGTGATACTTATACCCCGTCTACTCTGTCTCGTTTGCGAGCGACTTTTCATGCCATCTAGGCGGGAATTTACAGAACTTCTAGGCGCGAAATTCAAATTAAATGAAAGAAAAAAGCAAACTAAAGTAACTCTTGGCCTAATATTGTTTCAATATTTAAATTTTAATTGATAATATCTATCCTATTATGTATAGAATTATAGATATCATTGATCGAAATTAAAAAAAGGATAAAATATTCTACTGTAATTTAAATTAAGAAAAAATTTTAAAAATCATTCCAATAAAAAATTTTTTAACCCTAGATAGTACAACTGGGGTAGAAAACTACCCCAGAGAATTTATTAATTTTGTCCCAAAATTTTTCATTTATATTCTCCTCGTGACCTGCGAAACCTGACCTAACATTTTAAATTTCGTTCGTCTTTTGAACTTTGATTTAAATTTTAAGGTTATTTCGATTTTTGACCAATAAATTTTGGTCAAAATTTTGATATTAAGTTTACTCTTAACCTATTTAAAAATGTTGTCCGAAATTTCGCAGTTATATTCTCCTCTTGACCTGCGAAACCTGACCTGAAATTTGAGGTTACGTTTGATTTTTTACCTAGAGATTTTTTATATTAATTTTATGGTTACTCTTGACCTGTTAATTTTGATATTAAGTTTACTCTTAACCTATATATAAATTTTGTTCTAAATTTCGCAGTTATATTCTCCTCTTGACCTGCGAAACCTGACCTGAAATTTGAGGTTACGTTTGTTTTTTTACCTAGTGATTTTTTATATTAATTTTATGGTTACTCTTGACCTGTCAATTTTGGTTTGAATTTTTATATTGTCTTTTGACCTTTCAGTTCGGACCTAAATTTTAAAAGGTAATATTCACATCTTTACCTGCGTGAAAACTGACCCTACTTTTGATGTTATATTCACTCTTGACCTATGAACTATGACCTAAATTTTAAGGTTTTGTTTGTCTCTTAACTAGTTGATTTTGACCTAAATTTTTAGGTTATGGACCTATGCTTTAGATATAGGAAAATTAGAATAAAAATTTTGGTGAAGAATTTTACTATATATATATATTTAAAAGTGTAAGTATTATCGGTGTTGTTTAAACTGACGTTAATTGCTAATTGTCATGATGGTATATTTAGAAACATATATATATACTGTATATATATACATATATATATTCTTTTTTTGTTTCAAACAAAAAGTCGATGTAATGCATTAAGATTGTTTTCGCATGCAGAGCACTACAGGCACTTGTGAACCACTTAAACTAATTCTTGCACACAGAAATAAGTGCAGTCACCGTCAAAGAGGTAGCTAAAGTGCTTCGCTTTTTTTTCTTCCCTTCTTTTTCCCTCCATTTTTTGTTTGTTTGTCAACTTTACGCTAAAAGCAAACGCGTTGATCGCTATATTATTCGTTTTCTATGGTTAAAACAATTATTACCCTTAGAATTCTCTCACTTTAGTTTATAAGAGTATGAGAATATTACACAGTATAAATTTAAGAATAAATTGCATTACAAGTATTCTGAAAAAGATGTGTACAAGAATTTACTATCTTAGAATATTGTTTTTTTATTAAATATTTTTTCATTTAAGAATTGTTTCTTTTTTAAGAATATTATAGAATATATAATTTCAATTTTGAGGTTATGGTTGATTTTCAAACTTTCTTCTTACATGTTTTGACTTTACGTTTTGTCTCTTGACCTAAATAGACCAATTAAATTTTTTTTACTAATTTTCCATTGTATATTGTCTTGAAAATATAATATAATTTTAATTTTGAGGTTATGTTCGATTTTCAAACTTTTTTCTTATATGTGTTGACTTTAGGTTCGCCTCTTCACCTAAAAGGACCAATTGAAATCAGTTTTGCCAAATTTTTTTCACTACTTTTCAATTTTAAATTGCCTTAAAAATATAATGTAATTTTTAGGTTATGTTCGAATTTTGACCTTCTTTCTTATATGTTTTAACATTAGGATCGTCTCTTGACCTAAACAGACCAATTAACATCTTTTTTCTACTAATTTTCATTGAAACATTGCTTTTAAAATATAATATAATTATAATTTTGAGGTTATGTTCGATTTTCAACCTTTTTCATATATGTGTTGACTTTAGGTTCGCCTCTCGACCTAAAAAGACCAATTAAAACCATTTTTGACAATTTTCACTAATTTTCAATTTTACATTGCCTTAAAACTATAATATAATAATTTGCCATAAGAGCGAAATTCGAATAACAAAGCTAAGAGACGCTCGCCCTTATGGCAAATGCGACTTACTAGGTTTTTACTTTGGACAGCAGAATTTGAATTTTAAGCTTATGTTCGATTTTCGATCATTTTTCTTATATGCGAGGAATTTAGGTTTGCCTCTTGACCTAAAAGGACCAATTAAAATCATTTTCGACAAATTTTTTTCACTAATTTTCAATTTTACATTGCCTTAAAAATATAATATAGAATTTTGAGGTTATGTTCGAATATTGACCTTTTTACTTATATGTTTTGACTCTAGGTTTGCCTCTTGACCTAAAAAGACCAATAAAAATCACTTTCGACAAATTTTCTTTTCTTATTTTTCAATTGTCTAGAAAATTGTTTAACTTAAAGTAAACTCATTTTTTCCCTTTTAAAACAAGATTTCTTTTCTGCGTTTGTAAACATGAAAAAAAACTCCCTTAAAACCCTCAGGGATGCCAATTTTTTCCAACCAACTATAAATTCATCTCTTATTTGATGAGAATATGTAAAAACTCGAATTAATTAAATTTTTAATTTAGGTTATACGGAATATATTCACATAGAATACAAGACTCTCGTGTGAGTATATTAGAAAAAAAAATGAAGTGAAAAATAATATCGACTATACACATATATACATAGGTTTGGCGAACATTCATTTTCAAGAGTGCGAGAGAATCTTCTCTCGGAAAGTAACTCGGGTGGGTATAATCCACTTTCAATATATTACATTGATGGACTTCCATCTCTCTCTCTCTCTCTCTATCTCTCTCTCTCTCTCTCTCTTTCTCTCGTTCCGTAACAGGTTTCTACATCGAGTTCAAGTGCGCGGCGGAGAATACTATCATCGGGTCCATGAGTCTCGACGTTTTTGAAAGGAGGAGGAGGGGGGGGGGAGAAGAGAGAAATGCGAGGCGCAATGAGTGTACATGCGGCCTATGCTTGAGGGCGAAAAGCGGAAGGCGCTTAATTCATTACACAAATTAAAAAAGTAAATTGCCTTATGTCCGCGAGGGAGGGGAGAGAGAGAGAGAGAGAAAAAATACGTAAAAACGTCCGTAGCGACCGCAACGAACAGACGTTCAGCCGCGAAAATATTTAATTAAATTCACAACCGCAAGATGCGCGCCAGTTCCACTCGACTCGGCACATACTCCGCGGGCAGTGCACCGACGAGTGAAAAGTAATTATTTTATATCTCTCTCTCTCTCTCTGTGTGTGTATTCCTCGAGTCAACACCGTATTTATTTTCATCGAAAAACCGAACCACCCTCCCCCACCACCGACGGTTTGAAATCGATTAAACCGCGTTACGTGCACGTGCCTTCTTCCCATTTTGATCACCATTCGATTTCTATATAGTTGTACCTTCATTTCACGACCAGAGAAGATTAAACTTATTTACTCTCCTTTTTTTTTTAATTAACTTTTTTAATTTTCATTTTTCCGATGCGACAAAACGCCAATTTTTTTATCATTCAAAATTTTTTTTCTCTTTTTCCTTTAAGAGATTATCTCCCAAATAAACAAATTGTTATGTTCGTTTCTTAAATTGGTAGCACTGCGGAGCCTTGTTATATGTACTACAAAAAAAAATATTATACCTATATTGAATTACATTTGGAAAATAATTATATGCAATATTGTTATTAATAATTTCGATTATATATTGAAAATTTCTTAATATTTATAATTTCTTTTTATGAAATAATCAACAATTTTTTAATTTAGCGCCATTTTCTGTACAATTTTGTGTTAGAGACGGTTGGCACTCATTCTTGTCACTATTAATAACATTTCTAACCTAAAAATTGTAGTGTTTATTTTCTTGAATTGGGCCTAAGCAGAATGAAACCTCTTAATTGTAAATTTTACATGAGAGAGAAAAGGATAGAAATATCTTTTGTCCTTTTCTAGAAAAAGGTAGAAAATATTTCTATCCTTTTCTATCTCATATTTTTCCTTAATAAACGATAATAGGCTAAAGCAGAATGAAACTTCTAAATCGTATAAATAAATTTTACATGAGAGTAGAGAAAAGGATATAAATATCTTTTTTGCCTTTTTCTAGTAAAGGACAAATAATATTTCTATCCTTTTCTATCTCATATTCAACATTTTGAACACATTAAAAGTTGAATTTTAATAAGAATTACAATATTTGCTGTATGAAGTAGCTGTGAAATTTTAGGTTATGTTAATACTTTAATCGCTTTTTAACAATAAGAAAATTGTAATTCTCATTCGAATTGAACTTTTAATGGTTCAAAATGTTGAAAATGTAATTATTGACACTTTCACTATAATACTAATATAGGTAATAATGAATAATGATAAAAATAATAATAATAAGAATAATAATAAAAAAAGAATAATAATAATAAAAATAATAATAATAATATTTTTTTAATAATAATAATACACAGAAAAAATTTTATTTGATTCAAATACTTAATTACTTGCGACTATTATCAAATAAATATTTACTTAAACCAAATAATTTTTATTACAATCAAATAAAAATAATAATAATAAAAATAATAATAATAATAATAATAATAATAATAATAATAATTTTAAATAATTCTGTTTTCCAAGGAGCATTACTAAAATAGTATTTCATTTATTCAATAAATTATAAAATAAACGAATCAATAAAAGATATGTAGGAACGTAAAAATTCGTTAAAACAAACAGCGGAATATTAACGGAAACTTTTAAATAATAAATACAAAACGTCTTTTCCTGCTAAAAGGAAAATTACATTTACAAACAACAATATTTTATCTTGAAAATATTTTATTAAAAAAAAAAAAAAACTTTCAAAGATTTCAGATATTTACATTATAAAAATGACCTTTTTGCGCATTGAGAAGGGACATTTTTTTTTTATTTACTATATCCGCATGGTTCATAAATCATTCAATGAAATGTAGGAGTGGAGGGGAATGTTATAGACCCTTATATATCTAAACAGGATCATTCTTAATATGTAATAACGTTTCCTTATTACTTAAACCGAATCGAATTATCCAATCTTCATATAGTACACAGAACGAACTTTTTTTTTTCCAAACGTTCTCGCATTGAAATATAAGGGACTATCCCTCTGACCCGTGTGTTATAGTATAAAATCAGTCAGTTAGGTGGAGGAGAAGGGGGAGGGGGGAAGGGAAGAAGACAACCTTAAGATCGGCGCTCCAATAGGACCGCACGTTTTAATGCACAATAAACATTTTATCCCAGACGCGTGCGAAGCGTCTACCCTTCGCATCCTCAACACGAGTGCATTTAGATTGAAAACTGAATTTTACATTCACTCGTTGTTTGCCAATAAATATCGACTTTCAATGCCCACCTCCCCCCCTCATTCCTTTACACCCTGCCCCACTCAAATTCACACTTTTCCAAACAGCTTGTGTCTTAATACGACTTTCAATTTAAAAAAAAAAATTGTAATTGTAATTGTAATTGTAATTATATAAATTATTAACAATTATTAATGTATATATGTAAATAAATTATTAAGGAAAATTATTAACTATATTTACATCGCATACTTAACATGGTACTTACTAAGGAGAGAGCTGATAATATACTACGCTAGAGCGGGAGCAATGAGAGTGAGAGAGAAATTTATGTTTTTCTCTGTCACTCTCACAGTAAAAAGGTGGGCTCATTTTTGCTGCGTATCATTCTGAGTTCCGGATCAAAATGAGTAATCGGCAAACTTCAAGTGACTCAGAATGATCCTCGCCAGAATTAACCTTCGTTTTCAGACAGTAGCGCCATTAATTTTTTGTTTTATGTTACGTGTGGTTGGCACTCATGCCTGTCAATTCACAAATCCTAACCTAAAAATCTTGTTTACTTAATTTAATAAATACGAATCAGCATTAAATATTAATGTTTGTCTAAGTGCAATGTATTTGTTCACCAGAAACAATAATTTTAATTCATATTTTTATAAATAATTACTTGCTGTTCGATAATAATTGTCATTTTATCTCTGACTCAAAATGATCCAAATCAGGATCATTCTGAGTAAAAATCAGAATGAGTCGAAGCAGGTTCATTTTTGCTGCGAATCAAAATGATCCAGGTAGCCGGATCATTTTGAGTCCAGTTTTTTACTGTGCTAGTGTTTATATTATGCTCCTTCTTCGATAATGAGTTCTTTACATATTAAGTAAGTGTGCGATGTAAATATAGAACTATTAGTAATACTAGCGGTAAATAATAAAAATAAATTAGTAAAATATAAATAATAAAAATAAATAGTAAAAATAAATAATTAGAATAATTAGTAAAAAAGAAATAATACAAAGAAATAGTAAATAAATAAGGACAATAATTAGCGAAAAAGAAATAGAATAAATAAATAGTTACAATAAATGCGACTACGCACTCCCAAGAAAGTTACGTAAGAAGCAAACGAATTATAGGTTATGTTTGTGCTAGATTTATCTTGATTAAAAGTTCCTATTCAATTAGGTAAATTTGAAACCAGTTTTTATTGAATATTTTCGATGTAATGAAAATTAAACAACAATAATTTGTAATAGAATTGATTCTCTTTTTGTATTTTTACTCCAAAAATTATAAACATAACCTAAAATTTTTTGCTTCTTAGGTATCTTTCTTGGGAGCGCGTCACAAATAGTAAAAATTAATGGTAAAAATAAATAACAGAATAATTAATAAAGAAGAAATAATAATAATATTATTAGGTTATTTATTATAACCTGAGTGAGCAAATTAATAAAAATGAATCTCTTGCCAAATTTATTTTCCAAGGTCGTTAAAGTTTAAAAGGGAAGAGGGGGTGGAAGAGAAGGAGGAGGAGGAGGAGGAGGAGGAAAAAAACGAATTTTGCAAAGGCTGAGAGGTGTGGAAAAGTGATTGCCTTTTAGGATGTTCGCCGCTAGGGTGTGTAGAATATTAGAGAGAGCAACCAGTGGGAAGCTTATTAGGAAGCTGTCATGTTTCCAATTGTCTCGGATTTAATAAAAACCCCCCCAAAAAAGCACGGTCAGCCATTTTCTAGGTAATAAACGAAAGTCCTTCGTTCTCTGATATTTCACTCATCTTTCACAAACCCCCATCCTTACTTCTCCCATAACCTCTCTCTCTCTCTCTCTCTCTTTCCCCTTCTTTTACCCTATTACCCCCATAAAACAATTCGTGAGAAGCACTTTTCAAATGAGATTTTTTAAAATTTATCTCCCTTCTTTTAAACTTAAAAAAAACAGCTTCCGTCAGTCTCCACCATTCCAATTCAATATAAGCTCTTAATTTATTTTACGATTTTTCCAAAACTGTTTGAAATATTATCATTTTCCTGGTATTATTGTACAAAAAGGTATCGTTGCTGCGTTTGTTTAAGATTTTACGATCTTCTCCCCATTTTCACCCTTCGATTGTGAAATTTTTGTAATGACGTAACGTAATTTGACCTTATTTAGGTCAAATGAGAAAAATAACATCAAAATTTAGGTCTTCTAGCCCTTTTCACTCTTCAATTTTCCAAAGTTTCTATATTAATGTAACGTAACTTGACCTTACAAAGGTCAAAAGGCGAACATAACCTCAAAATTTAAGTTCTGCCTTTTTTACACTTTTTCTCTTCAATTTTTTAAAGTTTCAATATTGTAACGTAGCTCGAAAAGTAATCATAAAGTTTCAATATCAACTTAATGTATCATGACCTAAAATAGGTCAAAAGAAAAAATTTGACCTTATTAAGGTCAAACGAGAAACATTACCTCGAAATTTAGGTCTTCTATCCCTTTCTACTCTTCAATTTTACAAAGTTTCTATTGCAACGTAACGTAACTTGACCTTACATAGGTCAAAAGGCAAACATAACCTTAAAATTTAAGTTCTGACTTTTTTCCACTTTTTCTCTTCAATTTTGTGAAGTTTCAATATTGTAACGTAGCTCGAAAAGTAATCGTAAAATTTCAATATCAACTTAATGGAACTTGACCTAAAATAGTTGAAAAAAAAAATTTGACCTTAGTAAGATCAAACGAGAAACATTACCTCGAAATTTAGGTCTTTTATCCCTTTCTACTCTTCAATTTTGCAAAGTTTCTATATCAACGTAACGTAACTTGACCTTCCATAGGTCAAAAGGCGAACATAACCTCAAAATTTAAGTTTTGACCTATATCTCTTATTTTCAACTTATTACTCCTTAATTATTGCAGTTTCTAACTTTCTATATCAATTTAACCTAACTTGACCTTATAAAAATTTAGATGAAAAAGTCACAGGTCAATTAGTGGCCATAGCCTAAAAATATGTCTATAGAAGAACAGGTCAATAGAAGAACAGCAGGTCAATAGAAGAACAAAACCTAAAAATTTTCTGTCAATAGTCAAGGACCAAAAGACAAACATAACCTTAAAAGTAGGTCAAAAGTGACAGGTCCAGATAGAATACCCTGAAAAATAGGTCAAATATTACCATTGAAATGGAAAACAAAACCTTAAACTTCAGGTCAAATCTCGCAGGATAAAAGGTATTTATTAAGTGATTAAATAGATAAAGGTTAACAAACAAAAATATGCTAAAAATTTACGTTAAAAATTACAGGTCAATTAGTAAACATAACCCCAAAATGTAGATCTACAGTAACTGGTCAATAGAAGAACTAATTTGGATGTAAAATTTGGCTTAAAAATTTGGATGTATAATCACAGGTACAAAATATACAGGTCAAAATACCAGAGTTATCACAAAAATTGGTCAAATATCACAGGTCAAAAGGTGAACTTAGGTCAACAGGATAAATGATTTTTGATAATAGAATTTTTTGACGTTCCATCTCTAAATAAGAAATTATTTTGAGAAAAGTGAGGCAATTGTCAGAACTGAATTCTCTGTAATCAATATTCGATCAAAGTTGTCTTAGACTTCGATAAGCTTACAAATCTGATAATATACAATGTATACTATTACGAGAGCAAGCTTTATAAGCGACCCCCTTATATCATTTCCCAACCCCATGTGCAACGCAATCTCATTACCGGGGATGCACTCTCCGCATTAATGCCAAAAGGAATTAACTTTCGACGTTATAGGATCAAATGTTATTAACTTTATATTGCCTCACGGTGGAGGGCAGAAGGATGGGTGGGAGGGTCCGCTAAAATAACACAGTCCCTAATGCATCCTTCATTTTCACGTCAGTTGCGCGTACATGCAACTATATAAAATTTGACATTCTCTTTTCTTCAATTTTTTTTCACCTCATTTGCCTGATAAAAAAAAATGATATTGCTAAACTTTAAAAATGGAAGATTGATTTGTATTTAAAAATCCAAAGTGAATGTATTTTAATTTCGAGAATTTTTATACTGTTACGGCAGAAAGGAAATTTAAATTAATCTTTCGTAACCAGATTTAAAAAAATCAAAATGGCGGATCCAATATGGCGACAGAGAATTTTCAAACTGACCAAATTTGATGTAAATTGAAAATTTGGAGTATTTTCAGTCGCTGGATTTAAATTTGGGACCAAATTTATTATTATTACGTATTTATTATTTATTGTTTATTATCATTATTATTTATTATTATTATTATTATTTAATTCAAGCCACCTATTTTAATTTTTCAATTTTGATCGAAAAAAGCAAAATAATTTCAAAAGTAAAATAAAAAAATACTATTTTTACTCATCTCTAAATCTGAATTAGTAAAAAATTAACGAATAATTAGTAAAAAATAACTAATTGTTAGTAAAAATAGCTACTTTATAGAAAAAAATAACTAATATTTAGTAAGTAAAATAACTAAGAAATTAGACAATTTTGACTAATTTAATTAGTTATCAAAAATTTTAGTAATATTCACTCTAAATCTGAATTATGAAAAAAATTTTAACTAATTTGAATTAGTGCTTGACTTTTTGCTTTAGAATTAGTTCAAATTTATTAATAAATTAGTAGAAAAATTTTTTTTTACTATTTACAGTCACTAATTCAAATTAGTTAAAATGTTTTACTAATTCAGAATTAGAGTGAAAATAACTAAAATTTCTAGTAACTAATTCAATTAGTCAAATTTGTCTATTTTCTTAGTTATTTTACTTACTAAATATTAGTTATTTTTTACTAAAACGTATATTAGTTAATTTATTTATTTATTTACACTTGTCCATTAGTCAAACGCATTTTATTGACACATATTTAACCTTCCGTTGACACAGTTATGTTTTGTCAAGTCGTTGTCACACTGGGTCAATTTGACCCAAATTTTATAATCATTTAATAACACTTGAGTCAATCTTTGAAAATAAAATTCATAAATTATACTTTAAATAGAAGGATTATTTTATATTAAGTTTAAAAATATTTAATTAAATTGGTTTCAAAATTAGTTTATAAATTGGTGAAAGGAAAAATTCTTTTTAATTGAAAAAAACTTTTTTAAACAAGAATAAAAATTTAATTAAAAAATTTTTTATTCATTAAATTTGAATTAATTGAATTAATTCTTAATCCGGGTCTAAATGACCCAGTGTGTCAACGGAAGGTTAAAGTCGTTCCAACGGAATATTTTTTTCAGCATCAAAATAAATTTACGGATCGTATTCATAAAAAGGGGGGCAAGATGAAATTCTTAAATTGGGAATATCATTTTTTCTTTGTATTACACGCACATGTCACGTTTCGGGGGAAATTTGCTATTATATTTTTACTATAAATTAAATTGGTCCATGCCGATGGACAAGAAAAGCCTCCCTTTTCTGAAAAGAGAATCAAGAAAATGGGGTCGCTTTTAACATTGATATCAAACTCAATAATAAACATATATATGTGTATTTGTAAGTTTACATATGTGCATAAAGTGGTTTCTTCAACCATCATCGCATACGGGTTATGGGTCAAACATTGATTGATTTCTTTTATTCATAAAAAAGAAACAATTCTTTTTTAGCCTTTTGTTATTATAAATAATATCAATTTTTTGTCTCTGTTATTTGAAATAATTTTACACGAAACACAGTAAAAAGAAAGTCTTATTTTAAGGCAGAAAAGATGTCTTATTTTAAGATGCAACATTTTTAAGACAGCCTTTGCTGAATTTACGCAATGATTTTACATACAATTTACATTATGGCTAGCAGTGCTGAATTTAAGACTCATCTTAAAATAAGATTTTATTTTTACTGTGAAGAAAGAAAAACGGCATTTATGCCAACCATAAATACTTTAGAAATGTCACAAAAATTTTAAATGGCTATTCTATATTGTTGACACAAAATATTTTATGGTTGGCGCAATAATTAATTCAATTTTAATTTTTTTACTTTTTAGGTCCCATGAAAATTACAAAAATCTTATTTGACATAATAGTTATTTGTCATAAAATCATTTAACATAAATTTCATTTAACATAAAATCATTTAACATAAATTTCATTTAACATAAAATTCATTTGACATAAAATTCATTTGCTATAAATGTCATTTGACATGAAATTCATTTCACATATATTTAATTGAACATAAAATTCATTTGACATAAATGTCATTTAAATAAAGTTTATTTAACATAAATTTCATTTGGCATAAAACTCATTTAACATAATTTCCATTTGACATAAAAATCACTTGACATAAATTTCATTTGACATAAAATTTATTTGATATACAATTCATTTGACATAAATGTCATTTAAATAAAGTTTATTTAAAATAAATTTCATTTGACATAAAACTCATTTAACATAATTTCCATTTAACATAAAAATCACTTGACATAAAATTCATTTGACATAAATTTCAATTAACAGAAAAACCACTTGACATAGATTTAATTTGACATAAAATAGATTTGACATGAAATTCATTTCACGTAAAATTCATTTGACATAAATTTCATTTGACAAAAAAATCATTTGACATACAAATATTGGCGCAAATTTTTTTATGTCAAATGAAATTCATGTCAAATGATTTTTATGTCGAATGAAATTTATACCTATTAAATGAATTTTATGTCAAATTATTTATGTCAAATGAAATTTAAGTTTAATGATTCTATGGCAAATTACTATTATGTCATTAAAGTTTTCTTGAATATTCATGCGACCAAAATTGTTGCATCATCCTAATCTATGGTTGTACCAAAAATATATTATTTGTCCAAACTAGAAAAATAAATCTACCAATCATATATAGAATCTAATTGTAACCATATAAAAATTTGTTGTCACAAAAATGACATTTCTTTACGTGCAAATAATATACAAAAATTGACAAGGCATAAATTATCAACACGCGTTGGTACTCACAGTGTGTTTCTAATTTCTTCTTTTTTTTCAATATAAGAAGTTTTAATGGCCAAGATAAATCGTTGGAGTGGAACTCGAGTATGGCATTTTAAAGCTGACAGTGGGGCATATCGATTCAAAAACTTAATGGCTACATTTACGAGACTTGACGGCAACACGTAAGACTGTCATTTCGTTGAAAGTCGTTATACAGAATGCGCCATGCCACTTGGACAACATTTACAGAGAATATTATTTATAGTACCGTGAAAATCGATTTTTGTAACTGGCACTCATTGCCGCTCGATTAATTTATCAAAGAGGCTACAATCTCCTGCACCTAATTGATCTATATATACATCTCCCTGTATATGTATATATGTATGTATTATACCAAAAGTTATTTGCGTCGTCGCTGTTTTAAAAATTCATCAACTTAACAAAACATAACATTTCACAGGTCAACAGACGAACGGAAAATTAAAATTTTGGGTCAAAAAGTTGCCAAAATCGCAAGTCAAGAGGGACAAAATAACCTTAAAATTAAAATCTATGATTACAGGTCAAGAGACGAACATAATTTCCAAGATTTAGGTCAAGAATGGCAAAAATAACAAGTCAAGAGACCGAAATAACCTAAAAAAAAGTTAAAATAAAGGTAAAAGTCTCAGGTCAAATGGTTAACATAACTTCAAAATTCAGGTCAAGTATTTTTGACCACAAATTCAAGATTCACAAGCCAGGAAAATGACCTAACCTCAAAATTTAGGTAGAAAATATAAGTTCAACCTTTAGGTCAATATACAAATCGAGTTTCAAACATAACCTTAAAATTTAGGTCAAAAATAGTTAAAATCACAAGACAAAAAGCAAACATGTTAAGCAAAAGTTACAGGTCAAGGTGAAAAAATATCTTCAAAATTTAGGTCAATAATGGTAATCGTTACAAGTAAAGAGACCTACTTGATCTGATGTTTTTGTCGAAAATCAAAAGGTCTAATGTCTCAGGTCAAAAAGCGAACATTCAACATTTAGGTCAAGAATAGTAGGAAACAAGTCAAGAGATTGTCGTAACCTAAAATTTCGGTCAAGTCACAGGTCAGTAAAAATAATAACCTAAAATTCAACAGGTCAAGAGTCGGTCAATACCTTCAGATTTAGGTCAAAGTTTATAGGTCAAGGTTCAGTAATATAAACTTTTTGTGTAAAAAATTACAAGCAGTAAATATCTTTTTTTTTAATTTAAAAAGTTATTTTAATTTATCAAAAAAAAAATCACGGGAAAGATTTTTTATAAATACAAAATGAAATAGTCCAATTTTTGATGTAAGAATGATTAAAAATTTTAAATATAGGGGAGTTATAAAATAGTTTGTTTCTCTCTATAATATAATATTGATGTGATTCATTAAAATACAATAGAAATTTTTTTTCCAACGGAATTCCCCCTTTCCATTTTGGATTAAACTGTATTGGATATTGTACGTGTTGAAGGAAAAACACAGTCATTTTCTATGCATTGGCCAGTTCATTTCTTTTTCTATACGCTATTCGAAAAGAGAGGGGGCTTCGACCTACGACTTCCCCTAAACATATATATATGTAAGCCACACGCGAGGGTAAAATTCAAGGAAGAATTCGATAGGACTAACTCTGCCCATCTATATATATGTATACATAGGGTGATTCTCGCATGACCACCTTTCTTTTTACCATTCCCTTGAGATGATAAAAATAACGAGAAAAAAATACATCGTTTTGAAAAAGTCAACATTCCTTATCTTGACCGACAACAATTTTTCATTCCTACATCCGTGTCCTGTTTAATATATATATGTATATTGCATTTTACAAAAATGTTACCGTTATTGTTACTTTTTAGAAGCTCAGAATTCCTATATGAGAATTATTACTTCTATCAATCAAAGCAGTTATATGTAACAGTATAAAAATAATTGGGGAGAAATTTAATTTGCAGGTCAAGAGGAAAAAAAACATCAAAATTTTGGTCAGTAATCAATCACATCTTCAAAAATTACGCTAAAATCACAAGGAAAACATAACCTTAAAATTTAGGTCATAGCCCAAGGAAAAAGGTTACTTTTACCTAAAAATTTAGGTCAAAAAGTAAACTACAATTTATATTCAGAAACTACAGAAATTACAAAATTTAGGTCAATTTTACAGATCGAAAGAAAAACA
>JUFY01025892.1:0-20113 GCA_001855655.1 Leptopilina clavipes | reverse complement strand
TCAGATAACGGGGCAACCAATCATTAATCAGCGTTAGGTTGCGGTTGCAATAACCTTGCTCTGTAGAATTGTCGATTTCTTCTTTTTTGTTTTCTTCTACTTTTTCCTGATTGCTTCTCAATGAAAAATATTTTGTAATGGAAAAATATTTTTGAATGAAAAATTTGATTTTTCACTTATAGAAAATAATTTTTATGTTTTAATATTCAATTTGTATTTTAAAATCACAACAAGAATGTATTTATAACATTTTAAGTGACCTAAAATAATTTTTCGCTAAATTTTTAATTATCGTGATGAATAAACTGGAATATTTTCTTTTGCACGCAAATATAAATACATATTCCATTAATTACGAATCTTAAAAATACAGCAATTTCAAGAAAGCCTAAATCCTTTCATAAACTGACGATGACTTATAAATTCAGAGCTTATGAGATTTAAATAAGTCACCGTAAATCATTCGTTTTTACAAGTCGCTCAATAAAATCAAATCATTTTTCTTTCAATTCTTTTTACACATCGCGTGCCAGGCAAGGCGAGGTCTGCAGTTGCTCGGCAGGATCTTCTATAAATCTTCATTTGCAGCCGTTGCGCACGCGCATTGGCAAAAGGAATAGGACCCAAGGGGCACGGAATTAAAAAAAAAGAAAGAAAAGAAAAAAAAATTTGCCAGTCAAAAAAGAAAAAAATAAAGAAATGAATAACGACAGTGCAAAGTGTGTGCATAGCTTTGGTCGTTGCAATTGGAAGTTCTGATCGCAAATCAAACGTGGGTCTGATGTACGCGATGCACCTTGGTTTTACTGATCAATGTGTCAATTGTATCTGAGTCAGTATCATCCGTATCTTGACTGTCCAGTGGCAGGTCACGCAAAGTTCTCGTTTAGTTTCTTATCTGACCCTTCTACTTTCTTTATTACTCCTTTCGTATAGTTTTTTAATTTCTCATCTTTGTAGAAATGATAAATAGTGTTTTCGGTTACATATTTTTAATAATATAATCCACCTTAATAACTTTCAAGAAAAAAAAACCATGAAGAGTTACAGATGCAATTATTGTATGAAAAATTGAATTTTTGTATTTAAATGCTTAAATAATTGATTTCTCGAAAAACTTTCGAAAAATGATGAAAGTAGAAAAACAGGCTTTGGAATTAGAATTGTAATACATAAACATATTATAGAGAAATATTAAAAAAAAAAACGCAAGTCGTCTGTCTTTGTAAGAAGGATCATCTCATCCATCAAGGTCACTTGTCTAAAAATTATATCCCCTTATGTTCTTTTCACTATACCTATGCTCTTCACTTGCTTTTCTTTCGTTTTACTCTTTTTTATTTCTTCATATTTTTATAACTGACGATTTCCATCTATTATTATTGAAGCGTAGTCTTGTCATTCTACTTATCAAATAAATTCTATATTCCAACTGTTATTTCACTTATTGTTGATTTATTATTAAATATGAAGATTGGCACTTTTATTATTTTGTAATTATTAGATATCTCTAATAATCTGTACATTATTTTCTTCGTCATTAATTTTTTCCATCTCTATCAAATAGAAGAAAAAGAATATGAATTTTTTTTCTGAAAAATATATATTAAAGGGAAAGACGCATTAGAGAAATGTACAACTCAAATTTAGCTGCGTAGCTAAACTGAGTCTCGATCAGAGGAAAGTCAGAGGAAGAAGAGAAAGGCTTACCGCGAGAGCACATTCTTTCACTGAGACACAAAATTTCTAAGAATCCTCACCAAGTTAGGATCACGAATATAATGCCAGACCTCCCGAGAACGAGCACTTCTTATGGCACCTCGAATTACATCTTCAGCAGTCTTCATCTTAAAAAAATCTCCAACAATTTCCATGTATTATCATATATAGACTTTTACTAGTTAACTAATGATTATTTACGAGACTAATATACTTGGCGATTTTAATTAATTTTTAATTAATTGCTTTCTAGTTGGGTATTGTTTCTCATTAAGGAAATTAAATTAGATTGAATTTGCTTAGATTGGAATCCAAAATTCCGAGTGTTTGAATTTGAATTTCGCGCCATTATAATTCCCTAACTGTCCGCCTAGATGGCATGGAAATTCGCTCGTAAACGAGATGGATTTGATGGGGTATAAGTATCAGATTCTATTCTGTTCAGTTTTAGTTGTACATGGTAAATAATTATATTATGAATAAAATTAATAATGAAATAATAATAATATAAAAATAGTATAAAAAAATAGTAAAAAAATAATAGTAAAATAAAATTTAAAAATAAATTAAAAATTAAAAATTAAAAATTTTCTTGATAAAAATTATTTTTTCATGATTGAAATTATCGATTTGGTTCAATATTAAAATTTTAGATTTAATATTGAGTCTGGGACTTTTTTGGGCTAATATTCGACAATAAAATTTGATCCAATATCGAGAGTTCCAATTGAACTTAGTGTGCGTTGAGAACACACCTGTGTTTTCGAATGCACAGCAGCGAATCATGAAACTCTCCGACGAAAAGGGATTCCACACCAAGGAATCTGGAAGGACATCTTTCAGACTTTTTCGATCCAATACGCTATCAAATGATCTCGCATAGATCAAAGAAACGCTTTAAATCAGTTCGCAGAGGCAAAATACGGAAGAAAATGTCAATGGTACGAATCTCAAGAATTTTTACTCGCATTTATTATACAATTAGTGTACAATTAGTTGAACAAAAAAAAAATTCACTATTTTTTCGGTTCTCTAATTTACATATAAATAAAAGTATATGGAAAAATTGTCAATTCCTTTGCATACATTAACAAAAATGCACGTAAACAAGTAATTTTAATACCAATTGAAAATTTTATATAAGTTTTTTAAAATCCATAAAAGAAAATATGTTGCGCTCGATCAGTCTTATTTCGGCTTGTTAAAAGATTCTGTAAAGACTTAATAAAACCCTCGGCCCCAAAAAAAGGCCATTAAAATCAAGTTTTAAGTGTAGATGTTGAAGGAACAAGAGAGAATATCACCATAGTATCAAAGAAGGGTCGCGTTGACATTAATTACTTTCGAAGGTGACGACATATGCGTGGGCAGAAAGCTACGATTTAATAAAATGCAAACTCCTTATTCGCACTCGAATTATTTATAATAAACCCGCAGGCGCGTGTTCGATGTATATATATGGATTATAGTTATTTCTACACTTAAAGTATAAATTCTTTATTTATTATACGCAAGTATTGGACCAGATTTTAAATTTATTTATTTCCAATAAATTCTATGAAATGGAATAATTATCAGGAAATAAAAAATTTAATCTAATTTGTAGACGGATTTTCTTTCTTTAATGTATATAAGAGTTCAGAAGAGAGAAAAAATAAAGTAAATCTTTACATTACATTCCTTACAAGGAAGGCAACAATTACTGCTCACCGCTTTTCTATATCATGATTCGCTGCTGTGCATTTGAAACGCAGGTGTGTTCTCAACGCACACTAAACCGGATGCAGTAAATTGAACTCTCGATGGAAATTTGAGCCCCTTTTATATTTACCTGTTCAAAAAGGATTGTCACTTTTATATTCATAGATTATTGTGGTAAAAGTTTTTCTTAATTATCATTTTATTTTATCTATTGAGTTAAAGTATCATATTTGTATTCTGAAGGCAAAATGACTAAATATTATTGGAACAATTTTTATCGCCAACATTGGCCCAAGGTAGTTCAAGTATCAATGACCTCAAATTTAAATATCGAACCAATATTAACACAAGATTCAAATAATAATAATTTTTAACCAAGAATGAAATTTATTGATAATTTATATAATTTAAATCTATTTTTATGTATTACGATTTTATGTATTACCTATTATTACGATTTAACATTTAATAATAATTATTGAATCCCTATTGTCCTCTTTTATTGAATTTGAATTTCGCGCCATAACTTTGTAAACTTCCGCCTAGATGGCATGAAAATCCGCTCGTAAACGAGATGGAGTGGACAAAATATAAGTATTATTAAAAAAGACCATTAGAATTTACTAAAACTTAACATAATAGAACCTTACACTTATACCTCGCCCTCTCCATCTCGTTTACGAGCGGATTTTCATGCCATCTAGGCGGAAGTTTACAAAGTTATGGCGCGAAATTCAAAATCACTAAAAGAGAAAATTAAAATTAAAATTATCTCTTAGGCATTAATAATTGAATTTTTACTCTTTAATTTATTTTGCTGTGGAATTAATATTATTTATATATTATTACATATTATTACATATTATTTACTTTTAATTATTTTATAATGATTGAAAAATAGAACAATCGTCAAGCTTAATATTTAAATTTGTGATATTTTGTAGTTTTCTATTTTAAAATTGACATTAAACAATAATAATAATGATAATAATAATAAGACAATTCCTCCATGCGAAGATCCGCGCGACTTTCGTTCGTAGAGGGATTTAGACTTCCTGTCCGCGTTCATATGTCCGTTCTCCCAAGCATTATAATATCATCTCCTACTGCTTCGTCGTTGTGGGAGAGTAAACATTGCACATATCACGTTATGTGACCACTCGCATCATGTGCAACTCTTTCTGCTTTCATTGAAAGCACGCTTTTCATTCATAAACATAACTGCTGCATTGCATTTTGTATGAAGGAGTAGCGTCTTATTATAGGACAATATGACACAACTTCCTATATATATATATAGTAAATATCAGAAAATTAGATGTTTCCATATAAAATACTTTTAACTAAAAAGTTATTTTAATTTAAAAAAAAAAAATGTAACACATTTATTTAAAAAAAATTTGTTCACTTGAATGTTTTCTAGATACACCTGTATGTTTAAAAGCAACAATAATTGTATATAGTGGAAGACAAGACAGTAAGTACGTCCTCGTTACTTTCAATCAAGTCACTCGACTCTCTCAACGTCAGTACAGAAGTCTTGTGTGAATGTCAGTTCGACCTGAATGCAATAATGTTCGGTGCACCAATGACGTTGGTGGCGAGTTGCTCACGCGTCCGATAGTTGCTCATAATGTAATTAGTTCTTACAAACTTGTTGGATTTTTTCCACTACACACAGAGAGAAAGACGATAATTTTTGACTCCGAGCCTAATACAGAACGATTTATTTATGCTTGAAAAATTAAAATAAAACATTTCTCTGGGTGTACATTTCACTCTACTTGATAATAAAAAAAAAGAAGAAGAAGAAGAAGAAGAAGTTTTTAATAGGACAATTGAAGTACCCACTGACACTGATAAGAATAAGTCAGGGCGAAAAATAATAATAGGGAAAGATAAGGCCAGAGGATGCTAATCTGTAAAAGCAATAAATTCGCAGAAGTGCAAAATGAAAACTAAATTTGACCAATGTTTATGAGAGAGGTTTTAAAATTTTTTTATAAGTTATAATGCATAATTAAATTATTGCGTGGCATTGAGAAAGCAAGATTCACGCGTACGTGCGTGCATTTAGATGAGTGCATCGTTGATGATGGAAAATTTGTGCGGTCAGCTTCCGTGACGTACATTGACCGAGAGACTGACCATCTTAATTAATACACACGCCGTCGCGTCGGTCGTCGTCTTCTTACCTCCGCGACTCGGACCTGCCCCAAGCTAACCGTCACGCTAGCGATCCTAATTAAATTACCGCTAATTAAAATCAACCTTAATACGCGCTCTTTTACCAAGTTACATACATCTCAGATTGCAATACACATACATACTTAAATCCTGACTATATAAATAATACCGAAAAAAAAGAGAGAGAGAGAGATTTAAAAAATTCGACAAACAAAAATATCGATTTGTTACTTCTGTTTACTAGCTACTGTATATGTGAATCAAAGTGATTTATTTGAAATAGAGGAAAATACACTTTTAATGATTATTGTTATTAAGTTGAGAAATTCTTGCAAGGTGGATATACCCCACACGAGCCATTATAGTCTAGTAGGGGAAGTAACAACTCGGATGGACTGTAATGGTCATTATGAGCACGCTTTGCTGTGTGCATCGACACGAGACCGGCACAGCACGGACGGACAGTGCGGCATACGCTACATGAATGTATCCTTTTATTAACCTAAACGCCTCGCTTCGATGACTTTCGTTAGCTAATTTAATACTGGTCACTGCACACAGCACTAACTATACACCAAGTAAAAATAATTTTTCTAAAATTAAACATTATACTCTTCATTCCACTTTTTTCCATCTTTCCTGATTTTAACATTTTTTGAAGAAACTAAACTCAAATTCCGTTTTGGAGAACGTCACATTCATACAAATTTGAAATATTTGACTGACAATTTAAGATCCTTTATGATTTTGCCGAAATAAAATATTTCCGGATATAATCTTAAAATACAAGTAATGAACTTGTTCACTTGTTCGTACTTAATCTTACAAACTTCATAATGCTTACAGTAACAATGTTTTTGAGCCGTACGAAACAAAGGATGTAATTAGTAACGCCTGTGTGATGTAAATACGTATAAAACGATTAATAGGAAGGAAGCACGGAGGAAGTAATTATTTAGAACACCATTTTTTTTATTATTGCGAATCGGAACAGTAGAGGTTGAAAATCAAAAACTTCATCACAGGAAACAGGATGATACTCACAGACAGAGGAAAAAAAATGAGAATGAAATTAAAACATAAAGGATTCTTTCTCCAGGATAAGAAGAAACTGAAGGAGAATATTTAAATGCTGCTGAAGGAAGAAAAAGAATTAAGAACCCAAATTGTACTTGGTAATTTTGCGAATATTTCTGCAATTACGAGATTGCATTTACGAGATTGCCTATTGGAAGTATTGTTGCAATATTGACAATATCAATGGAATCAAATTGCGTTTAGAAATTAATGATTAATATTGGGAAACTATCGCTACTCCTATCGAACTATCAATCTTGTTGGAATTGCCTACTAATTTCTTTTATCTTTATTTTCTTTATCTTCACACACTACTTTCTTTATCTTATCCCTTTATGAGAAAAAACCTGCTTCCTGATAACTATCGGATAAACGTCAATAGAAATTTCAACTTACAAACGATAACTTCTTTCAGGAAGATAAGGGTCATTAATCAGAGACAAGATTCGGAAAAATATAAACGTAAAAATAAGAAAGTCAGTTGGTTTAGGTCCCTTTCTTCGTAGCGTTAACTTAATTAAAAGAGAAGAGTTTTTCTTTTTTTTGTACAGGAATTCAAAAATTAAGAGAACAAAGCTATTGAAAGATCTTGTACATCAGGATCATTAAATTCTCGCTGATATTCTGTACTTTGACTTTTTACGATCCTTCCTTGGCGCAGTAAAAAATCTCCATGAGTAACAAATCCTGAAAGCATTTATTGGTCGTCATGGACTTCACCTCAGGGTAAAATTTCGTGAGAACCTCCTTTTAAGGTTTCTTTATTCGGAAAACTTTCTGTTCCATCACCTACTTTCGGCAAAATTTCCTATTATATTATCTGAAAAAAATGGCGAAATTTTTTACAGTGTAGGATTCATCTTCTTTTAATATTTTATCGGTTTATTTGCAATTCAGTCCTGAAAATTAAGATAAAATCAAAGTCCCTGAATGTTGGTGTCGACACTCAGCGAATTGTAGAGGATGCGCTTTTTATGGTAATTTTATTTCTCAACACTGAAATGTTTATCGCAATAAATAACTAAATTTAACTATACTAGAGAAACGGTAGAAAAAAGTATAAAAAGGGCTCTCTAAGAGAAAAAGATATATATAGTAAAAGAAGTGGAAGATCAAAATGAGAGATAAGATGCTGGGCTATATTGTTGAGACGACCTGACGTCGTCATTGTACCATGATAATTGTTACGTCAAGAAAAAAGGCTCTGAGCAAAAAGCGTGGATAATTTAAATTACATTTCTCATCATAACCCGCGAGACGACTAAACCAACACAGCCACTTTTTGCGTCAGATATGTCTCAGCCAGCGAAATGGGCGCCTGACATCAAGAAGTAAACGTGACTCAGAAATCATCCCATTCGGACTTGAATTCACTCTCGTGCCAACATGACAATGACTTAATGATTTCTCCTCCTTAAATGTTTCATTAATAATTGTATGTTTCGTTTTTACATTCATGCAAAAATATTATTTCTAACGGATATTTTTGCAACTAAGATTTAAAAGCAATAGAGCCTTAATGTTATTTTCACATTTATGTAGAAAATTGTCATTATGTTTGGACATTAAACTAAAGGAGAAAAAAACGGTTAAATCCGGTTGTCGTCATCGACCGGTCTCTCTCGGGTCTCGTTATCGGGTTGGTGTTG
This sequence comes from Leptopilina clavipes, assembly GCA_001855655.1. Classification (NCBI taxonomy): domain Eukaryota; kingdom Metazoa; phylum Arthropoda; class Insecta; order Hymenoptera; family Figitidae; genus Leptopilina; species Leptopilina clavipes. The sequence goes on along the minus strand of JUFY01025892.1, from coordinate 11,780 downwards.
ATAAATGGCGTGCATTAGCAGGTCGCGGTCCTTGTTATATGCAGCCTGCAGTTCAAGTCTGAATTCAGCCCATTGTTCGAACCGACCGACCGGCCCTCTACTGTCCTCTAGTCTCACACTTGTTGAGACAAGCCGCCATTCTTTATTCGGTCTCTTCATGTCCAGAGAGAAAAGAACAAGATGAAAAATCAAAGAAAAAAGCACGCTCCCTAAGAAAATGAAATAAATTTCAATTTTGCACGTTGCTCTCACAATAACAAAACTTGATATTTTTCTTTTTCCTTCTTCTTTCAGCTTATATTTGATTAAAAAATCAGTAAAGCTTAGAAATTTTGTGGCTACAAAATGTAGCTTGATTCAGATCAGCGACGGTCCATCTTGAACCAGAAATGACCCTAGATATTACAGAACATTTTTCTACACTAACTTTTGTTCCGATTGTTTATCGAATTCTTCCTTAATACAGCATTATTGGATCAATTTTTTGATCAATTATAATTTATCAATGCTGGTATTGATAATTTTTTATAGATTTTTTGACGAGGGTAGTGGAAAATCAGATACTGGCCGATATATATAGTAACTTTGCCCTTTGCTGACATCAATGTTGGGCCTTATTAACAATCTTGGCATTTCGCACTTGGGACACATTATTAATTTACAGAACTCTGTAATTTGAAAGCAATCTGCTAGTGTTCTATTTAAATAATAATATAACTTGTTTGCTCACATACCAGTTCCTGATTTTTCCAAGATTACGGTTTACCTTTCTAGTCGACCTTTAGTTGAACTTTAGTTCATTATACATATAGATTTTAAACATGGAAAGACCTGTCGTTATCGGCTCAATTAAAAAGTTTAAAATTTACATTAAATTCTCGTTGTTTTTGCAAAGGTGTCTTAACCTTCCAGATCATAAACCTGCCCGTTGTAGAGTGAGAGAATTTATATACATAGTTAAAATTACATTCATCGAAAGATTACACCCAATGACCACTGCGGATGATTTCTTTTAATTCCTGTAGAAATTTTCTACTGCGTGTTAAATTGCACAGTAGTTTATTAGTTTAAAAAATATTTTTTAATTATTGCTTTTAATGTGCTAAAATATCCGTTTCGTAAAAGTGAAACTATTAGTTTTGAAAAATTATATTTCGCGACTCAAAGTCAAATATAGAGTGCTGGGATCTTTTAAAGTGGAAGCGGCTTCCCCAAGACATTGTAGGGCTTATAAGGTAATCCGGCATAAATCAAAGGGCTAATATACTATACGTCTGAGCGGGTAATGCAGCCGGCTCGGTGGAGGTCTTTTTATCGGCAAAGTAAGACAATAAGGCCCATATGCTAGCCGACTCGCGACTGAACCTTGCGCTGAGGACTTGCGTGCAGCAGATTGCAGCGTGTATGTAAATGTGTATTGTCTTACATGTAGGGCTTGAAAAAGGGACGTTTGTTAAAAGCAATGTTTCCCAAAAAGTGGGTAAAAACAAAACGCGCACCTTACTCTCGATGTGAAAATTTTTAGAAAAAATTAAAAACAATATATTTCATTTGGAAACTCGCTATTCCTCTCTTCTGCCTCGCCTCATTATTCCCCCATATACGGACAATCTGAACTAATTAGCAAAAAAGTCAGTATTTTAATTACTGTAATTTTTCTTATTATAACAAATTTTTACCAAAAAAAATATAATTTTTTAAGAAAGATTTTTGACTATAAAATTAAATTGTACTGTACAGAAATCTACTGTGTCTTTAAAAACTTGCACAGTTTGTACAGAAATTGACCTAGTTTTCCCTAGTTTAAATAGGGCTTTGGTCGGGGCCTGACCAGTTTTCCTAGTTTAGAAAAATTTAAATAAACCAAGTTTTCAAAAAATTCATTTTACATTTTGACGTTTGATACAGTAGCCATGTAGGCAATATATTATTTTTTAATGAGATAAACATTTACAATGGAACATTTTATGTCTTGTTCTCTCAATATTGTAGACAGTGTGAGAAAAAAAATTATATGTACTTATAGAAATCTTTTCGCAACTTGATGCAAATTCTCCTTTGAAATATGCCATCAAAAACCTTATGAATTTTATTAAGTCCTCCTTGTGTGTATACAGACAATAAAGAAAGCCTTCGCGCAGTAGTTTTAGTCAATGAAATGGTCAGACTGTTGGGCCGTATTGAAACCAGGTAGAAATTAATTTACACAAAAATGAATTCAACTCTCACAATATTTAATCTAAAGATATTATTTCGTGTTTAAAGAAAAGCAAAAGAAAACATTTTTTATTATTTATAAATTTTTTGCAAGTTGTACATTAATTCTATTTTATTTATTTTTTTTTCAAATTTTTTTTTTTTTTCAAATAAATAATGGATTTTTTTTACTAAACAGTGAGAAAAACTTATTTGATTCAAATAACTGATTCTATTAAATAACTGATTCTATTATCAAATAAATATTAACTTAATAAAATTAATAAGTATTAACAAATATTTTTTTTAAATAAACTGTGATTAAATTGATAATTTAATCTTTTTTTGAATCAGATTTAGTTGGCTTGAAATTTTCTTTGATACAATAAATATTTATTTGATAATAATCATACCTAATCCGTATTATTTGAATCAAATATACAATTTTTTTCACTTTAGAATTAAAGTATATAAGATATTATTCAAATTTTATTGTGAATTCTATTTGCAATAAATCTCAAAGCAAAAATGCGCCAGTTTAGGAATCGGTTCTATTGTTAAGTCTTTCGTGCGAGTCTCGCAGAGAGAAAGGAGAAAAATAATTGCGCAAAACTGTGTCCCAATAGTCATAATTCACAAACTGTTGAAAGAAAAATAATGAGAATGGTCATCCTTGAAAGGGATTTCTTGAAAAGAATGAGACGTCCTTCAATCTATACCAGGACGAAATAGAATTCTAGCGGTGTCTATACACACACAGGACTTTTGTTCGTTGCGGCAGGAAAATGTAAATTGGCGGAGTGACGGCCCTTACCGATCCGGCGAAACCACCGAATTTCTTCGTATGTAAAAAAAGGATATAATTCTTCGCCAAGAGAGAGAGGAGTAGTATTCGAAACAGTAGCAAGGAGCAGTAGCACCAAATGGTGCAGTAACAGCGAACAGTAGTCGGTGAACAGGAGTCGAAGGAGTAAAAGAGAGGTGGAGAAGGGATCAAGAAGAGAGGAGTCCTCGAAGAACTGAGGCTACTCGCTAGACTGAAGAGACAATGCCATTGTTTTTAGACTTCAAAGGACCCTATCCGCTCACAAACTGGACCTTTGCTTTCGCCGTCGCTCCTAAATTCTTCTATGTCAACGCTCTTCGTACCAGACTCCGTAAAGCCGCAAATCCATACCAACTGCCCTTCCCTATTTCTTCTGATCGTTTCGTTCTCTCCTCCTCACTCTCGCTTGCTTTTATACATACATGTGTGTGTATTATTAAAGCCCGAAGGGACGTTCGTTAACCCTCACTCCGAAATCGGGACAATATATCCTTTTCCAATTTTTTTCCCCTTCTTTTGATTCCGATACGGTGGGCAATAATATATTTACATATAAATTATGTCCCTTGGACACTGTTTTTACACCAATACAGTAGAACCTCGGTAAAGAAAATTTCCTTCCATGAAGCTCTAAGTTTCTCGAACATCTCTAACATCGAAATAATTTTAAATTCCCTAGGACAATAAAAATTCAATTAACTAAAAATTCGGGTTAATTTAAATTCCGTTGAATAAAAAGTCGAGAAATAAAAATTCGTCTTCAGGAAAATGGAAATAAAAAATGAAATTCTATGAAGTAAGAATTCTAAATGATAAGTTTTAGGGCTTATTCATGCGTCCCAGCTTATCGAGGTTCTACTGTATTTTCATTGAGAGAAACATGTTGACACTGAGGTGAAGAAATTTTTTATTTTTAAATTCTGCATATAGGTGCGCGTAACAACTATAAAATTGAATTGAGAAATTATCTTGTATATATGCGATATTTATATGCAAGTTTGCAGAATTAATAACTCATACGAAGATTACGTACAGTAGCACGAAACATTCATTCATTCGGTGATACTAAGGCCCGCTTATTGATTACCGCAATTAAAAGGGCGCGCACCATTAATTGTACCGTGAAGTTTTAATTAGAAATCATCAATTTACAGAGTCGGTAGTCTCCCAAGTTTCTTAGATGATTAACTCTTGTCGGCGCTTTTAACTCAAAACAAATCCACTCTATACAAACATATATACTGTAAATTTATCCCCAACTACATTTATCAAAATAAGTATATAAGTTTCCTTTTTTTCCCAACATCATGGAAGCACTCGAAAAATTTCTCACCAAATATTAATCCGCGAAATAGTAAATATATATTTTTATTCAAGATTTCCGCTGGTATAATTTGATTCTATTGGGGGAAAATTTTTTCTTTTTTTGAAAGTAGAACGGTAGCATATAGTAAATCGAATAAATCATATGTCAAAGTCGGGACAAGGCAATTAAGGGTCAGAATTTGTTTAATGCGTTATCTTACGTAAAAGCTCCCTACCAGAAATTCCTTTTCGTATCTTTCGACAGAGAGAATTTATTACGGAATTCGGACTAATTTATTCCCTATATTTTGCGACCTCTGAGGCTGCGGGCAAAAAACCATGAGTTGTACCGCCTTTCGTTTTCGTCGTAAAAATTTCACAGTCGTTAGGACATTAAAAAAAAAACAAACAAACAAAATGAAAAAAAAGAAAAGAGACACGTGAGCAAATACATACGATAAATGTTTTTTATGCCCTATTTGTTTATAATTAGAAATAATTAATTATATAAGATAGTGGGGGGGAAAACGGTAAAAAAAACTGTTGTAAATTCTGGTTCGAGAAGTTTACTCAAAAGAACGTTAAATTTTTACGGTTTAAATAACCAGTCGACTAGCCACGAATGCTGATCGCGATGCTTGGGTCATGGTTCAAAGGTCTCACTCAGGTCTTCTCCACACACATAAACATTAAGTGGCTCAGCACTTTCACGTATACGTTCAACATATACATATATACAATACAAACACACGCATACACTCCGTTTGACGGGGCCCTGATCTTTGATCGCAGCAAAAATGTTTCGTGACAAAAAGTTCATGTGTCAGAATTCAAACAATTGTTTTTCAAATACCACGCGCACATTTACAGTTGACACATATAATATACGATCAGGGGGCAATTGAATAAATTAAAAAAAAATTTTTTACCTCTCTTGAAATTTTCATAGATTTTTAATTAATTTTCACCAGCATGTGACCGCAATTTTTTTTTTGTCGATCAATTTTCTCTTATAAAATACTAAATAGATTGAGCTAATATTTTGTAAAAAGAAATCTAAAATATGATAAAGAAGGACAAAAGTTTTGAATATTTTTTTAATTATTAAAAAGAAAAAACGCTTAAAAATTGTTAGGTGTGACGTTGCTGTTCAAATTTTCTAACAATTATTAAGTGTTTTTTTTAACAAATAATTTTAAAAAATATCAAAACTTTTGCACATCACTGCCCTTTCTTAATCATATTTTAGATTTTTTGACAAAATCCCAACTCAATTAATTCATTATTTTAAGAGAAAAGTGACTGACAAATTAACATTACTGCGATCACTTTAAAAATAAAGGTACTAATTTAGTACCAATTTTGGTACTAAATCGTAATTTGGTTCTATTTTAATACCGAAATCAGCTCTAATTTAGAACCTTTTTTTTATAGTGATAACGTGACCTAATAGTCACATGCTGTTAATATTATATGTAAATATTTGTTTGTTTTTTCAAACTGTTTTGAAAATATATTTTTAAATTCCAATAGAAATGAAAAAAGTAAAAAATAGAATTGAAGAAAAGGAGAGAGAGAGAGAGAGAGAGAGAGAGAACTTGTTTTGGTCAGAGGTCGGAGGTCACGGGTCGTACGGCATAGCCCTGAACCTCGACCTACTCCTTCCAGCTTCTCTTGACTCCTACCCCTCCTATCTAGAACTCGACCCGACTATACTGTATATACTTGGTTTGCCACCGGTTTGAGTTTCACGGCAGAACGATGCGCATACGATAAAAATACAAATGTATCCGCGATGAATTTCAGTTTTTAAATATTTAACACATTTACTACAGTGAAAAAAAATATTAACTAACGGAATTCCTTATATGTGGCATTCCAACAATTTTTATAGAATTTAAAAACGAAATTTATATATGCAATTGAAAGAGTAAAATAAGTGATGAAATTTTTTGTTTTTATTTTTGAAAATAATCGACTTGCTCATCAACTGTGAAAATTGACCTTCGCAAAAATGCGAGCAAAATGTTATGTTGTGTGTGAGATGCAAGTCAAGTGAAGTGTGAAAAAATGTTCATCACACGTGGTTTAGTGACAGACTTTGCTCGTTCCTCTGGCGCAAGTCAGTATATATATATATATGTATATAATTTATGTGCACGTCCTTGCATTATTATTATTATATATATAAACAGAGACGACGTTTTATTTTATATTGAGATGGGAAAAAAAAAGTTTTACTAAACATTATTATTATATTATTCACGTATGAAGGAGTAATGATTATGTCTAAATGTCACTCAGGAACAATAGATTATTTTACCTGGAGTAACAATTTACACTCTGTTTGTATATATATATTTACGTATAGAGAGAGGCACCGAGAGATAAAGACAATGGATGACATAAAACTTGAGACTGAGTTCACTGGAACAATAGCCATTCTATATCACTTATACACCCTTTATGCTAGCTTCTTAGTTGACATTTTGTACATTCTACCTGAGATATATTCACGAGCACGCTTTCCGCCACAATATTTATTTCTGACATTTTTTAAAATACTACTCACGATTTCTGATCTATGAGGGGGTTGAGATTATTTTTTCGCACGCTTTTGAACATTGCTTTTATATCTCTATATTAAGGGCAAAAAGTTATTTTCACTTTTTCTTGTGGGGAAAATTTGAATTTCGCGCCAATTACTTTGTAATTCTGCAACTGTCGAGTAGATGGCATATGCGCAATTCTTCGCTCATAATCGAGATGAAGTCGAAGGGGTATAAGTATATCACTGTTAATCTGAAATAGTGATAATACCACTAATTCTAATTATCGTATGATAATTATCGTGCTATGAATTAGTGAAACTAATTCGCTAATTTCACTGATTTATTAGCTATACGCTTCTTGGAATTAGTCGTATAATTATCTCTGGGAATTATTGAATTACCGCTAATTGAGCTAATTCAGATTTAGAGAGTACTTTTTTAAAAATTTTGTACTTAAAAAAATTATGAAGTAATTTTTACTATTTACAATTTATCATAATAAGTATATATAAAACCTCTGATTTGAATTTCGACGCATTTTTTTTATTTTGACTATTTTCGCAGTAAATAAAACAGTAAAAAAAAAGTTTTGTGAAGCAAAAAGAAAAACTACTTCTTGACGTTTTTCTTTATGGTTGTTATTATCAATTAATAATGTAACTTTCTTACTTCAGTTTGTTATTTATTTGCTCTTTTCACCAAGTGCAGAATTTAGCGCAGGTCTTATACGTAGGTCAAGTATGCATAAAAGGAGATGTGGCGTAAATCAAAAATTAGTTTCACATGATTAAGAATTCCGCTGATCAGTAATATGAGAAACCAAGCATGAATTTACATTGAATTAAGAAAGAATTCACGTGAAATTAGAAGACTAATGCTTTCGTTATTATATATATGCATATAGAGGAAAATTAAAGTCAAGTGTTGATAAACGTTCAGCACTTTGTTTTTTAGAAAAATACTTGATGCTTTTAATCAGCATTTTTGATTTTGTTATTGCTTGAAAGTTTTTGTAGTTGCAAATGATGTTGTGATAAAAAAATGGGAAAACATTAAATAAAAATTAATAGGTCTCTCTCAGCGTTGAGAAATATTTTTTTCGAGTGTCGCTGCAACTATTTTTATTGACCTAGTTTTGAAACTTTAAGCCGCATCACTTATTGCATTTGAACCTAAAATCTTTGAAAAATGGTTTTTTTTTCGACTCTTATCGTCGACGCCAAATTTAGGGAGCTTAATTACTTAACTTCTGATTTTGGGACCATTTGTTTTTGGTAAATCTTTGTAAAGCTTCCTTGCTTCCGTGTATAATTGACTTTCCTACAATGTATTTTGCGTTGTGTATATACAAGAAAACGTTTTCCTGTCCGTTATTAAAATACGTATGATTAAACGTTTGCCCGACATTTAATTATGGTTTAATGAATAGAAGTGAATGAGAATCTGTAACTTGTAACTTGTAACAAGGTGGCCCCTATCAAGTGGTTGCCTCCTTCTTAGCCTCCACCACGTCTTAGTGGTCCGCCCACAACGCGTGCTCATGCATTCTCTTGCTTTTATCCTTCTTGCATACTCCCACGCTTGCAGACGCCCGATTTCATCTACTTATCGCTGAGTGACAGTCATTAACTTTTTCTCCCTGTTTCGAGTAATCTCCCCTGTTTGCTCAAAATCTTACCTAATGATTTTTTTTTTCCAAACGATGTCACTGGAGAAAAAGTTTCTTTACTTCTATCAAATGTAATTTTAATCTTATAAATTCGAAATAATAGTTCAAAGTCGATAAATTCGAAACATAAATATTTGTGAAATGTTCTTTCTGGAAAACAATTTGGTCGTTTGAAGGAAATTTTTAATAGAACCAAACAAATATTTCCTGTTCCATAAGGATTAAACCAAAGTTTGGTTGTTTTCGAATACATTTTTTCCGATTGTTGTGTTCTTAAATAACCGATAGATGGTCGTTTTTTTGCTACTGAACACGAGTCTAGTTGTGAGTGATTGTCTTTATTTTCGTTACAGATTAATTTACAATAAAGAGATATATTTCAGTGCACATCAATATACATATTATACATTATAGTCATGACGAACGGTTTAATAGTAATTAGAGAGTAAATTTATTATCATTTATGCAAAGTGAGCGCATAATTTGTATAAATTATAACTCACTATCAGATTTAGAATTTAAGTACCCTTCAATAATACATTTTTATTATTATTATAGTAATAATAGTAATGTGAAGACTCAATTAAGAATATATATGCTTATACAGATACTAAAATTAATCTTCCCGTTAATTAAGCGATAAACATTGTAAGATAAAAAGATAAGGAATTAAACTTTTAACAATATTTGTAGAATAGTATTCAATAGGTCCTCAACTGAACTTAAAAAGTTGTATTGACAAACAAAAAGTAGTTATAAATATTATAATCCATCGATTGTAATATTATAGTCAAAAGGGCTCAAGTGCGAAATGCCAGGCCCAATAATGGTCCAGTAATGTCTGCCGTATATCGGACCAGCATTGGTCTTCAAATCGCCCCATTACTGGGCCAGTATTGGCACCAGGGCTCAATTATTCTGATTTAGCAAAATTGGCCCGAATATCGCATTAACGGCACCGATTCTGAATTATTTTAATTTTCCAGAATTGGTCCAATCCTCGGTCCAATATTGGCGCATTAACGGCACCGGTTCTCAATTATTCTAATTTTCCAGAATTGGATCGAATCTTTCTTCAATATTGGCGCATTAACGGCCCAAGTAACAAGCCTATATTCGCAAATTAACATTTTCAGTAGAGAGATGAAATTTTTTTTGTTCATTAAAGAAATTGTTTGATGGGGTGGAGAAAAAAAGACTGGGTGCTTTTTTGTATGCTTCCGCTCGAGTAATTCTAATCGAAAAGCCACGTAAGGAGATGCATATATAGCATTAGTTAAACTCGTCAGATAAATAGTCTGAATTCAAGGCTTGCATGTTAAATAGATACATCGTGGGTGGGTGCCAGTTGCTTTCACATGTGACCATCGTCTTTTGCTTCGTCTCAAAGAGAATCCTCAAAAGATTCGTTAATTCGTCGATGGACCTCCAAGACTCTGTCAAGCATCTGTCTTATCTACAATGTAAATTTTCTCGAAGAGACGAGAGTTCAGTTTACGATGAAACCTTTAAGTTTATACAATAGGGATGAGATTCTCATTGATCGATACAAGAAGATTCTTTATGCAAAATTTCAATTTAATTTTTTTCTAACAGTATGTTTATTTTCATAGACTCAAAACTTTCTCTAAGTTTTTTTTTTCTTTTTTAATTTCAGACTCCGAGCAGAAGAATGGATTCACAGATCAGGACCTTTCCTTCTCGTATCTCTTTGGTGAGTGAATTTGAATTTTTATCATAGAATTACTAAGTAATTTTCGGTATTCTTTCGTTATGGCAAAAAAAAGGGGTTTTTTTTAAATTTTCATACTATTTGAAATAGTATGGAAAATCTATATTTGGATCGAGAAATAGGGGGTAATTTTTGATTATATCCATTTTTGGATTGGGAGAGAAATAAAAAGTGGGTGAATAAGGAGAATGGGAAATCGGTCCTTTGTCCGGCAATAACATTGGTCGCGGTGGAGTTTTATAAGTAAGCGAAGCCGCCACACACTGCGAATTTCCGTTTACACGTACCACATGGACTGCACATCACGGGAGAGCAGTCGGTGCATAATTATTACCGCTGCAGTTGGAAATTGTAAAGTCGTCTTCGACTCAAGTTCCTCAAATGAACCTATAGAATGGACCTACTGCATCGCAAACATATATACATAATTTCTGTTTTCCCAATCTTATGTTCTAATTGAAGAACATCGTGTATAATTTGCGTTTTCTAATTAATTTTTTTTTAATTTTTCCCTATATACAAAGTGGCGTAAGATTGGACCAATCACAAGATCGGTTCAATATTGGCGCCGAGGCTCAGCTAAAATATATCAAAACTTGCAGTGAAAACAAAATTTAAACATCATTAATACATTTTATATTTTATAATTCACCATAAGAGAATATCGCTGTAATTATTAAAATTGTAAATTAAATATTTTTTAAACTATTAAATTTGTAAGTAAAATATTTTTAAATTATGAAACTTGTAAGTTAAATATTTTTAAATTATTAAATTTGTAAGTTAAATATTTTTAAATTATTAAACTTGTCAGTTAAATATTTTTAAATTATGAAACTTGTAAGTTAAATATTTTTAAATTATTAAATTTGTAAGTTAAATATTTTTAAATTATTAAACTTGTCAGTTAAATATTTTTAAATTATTAAACTTGTAAGTTAAATATTTTTTAATTATTAAACTTGTAAGTTAAATATTTTCAAATTATTAAATTTGTAAATTAAATATATTTGTGGAAATAGTTGACAACGGAATAATTAATACACCAGGTGTATTTATGTTTTGAGACAGCCCATTGAGGACAAATCGGTTAACCTTTGTTCTCTGTTGTTATACCAAAACATAGCTGTCGGTTGTAAACAGAAGTACTGTTTAACGTAAAATAAAATTAGAGATTAAAATATCTTTCTCTCTCACTCTTGTATTCAACTTTGAAACTATAGTTCAAAATTTTTTTTCTACAATTCCATTTTTATTGTTATACATATATTATTCACATAAAATCTTTATTCAAATTTCAAATTAAACTATTGGAGGATTATTCGCGCCAATTATTAAATTATTAAATTATTATTATTATTATTATTATTATTATTAAAATTATTAATAATTATTAAAAATTATTATTTTTAATTATTAATAATTAATATATTAATATATACATAATAATAAATATTAATAAATTAATTATTATTAAAAATTATTAAAATTTATTAAATA
>JUFY01025889.1:0-22953 GCA_001855655.1 Leptopilina clavipes | reverse complement strand
ATAATTAATTTAATTTCAATTACTTAAAATTTCTCTTCATTAATTATTTTATTTTAATTAATTAATTTTTAATTAATTTAAATTTCTCTTTGTTAATTATTAATTTTTTTTTAACTAATTAATTGATTTAAATTTTTTTGTTATTTATTTTATTTTAATTATTTTATTTTAATTAATTAATTTTTAATTATTTTCATATTTTTTATTGGGAATGTTTGTGCTAGGAGACTTGGAAAATTAAATAAAAAAAAAAGAAGGAAAATTAAAAACGTGAATAGGAAGTGAAAGTTTGAATAATTGGTCAGCACTGTAATACTGCATATGAGTAGTATCATCGTATTAATTTATTTAACTGATATCTTTTAAAATTAACTTTACACACGAAACGGAACTTTAAAAAAGATCATTCTCAATTACATTAACGTCGTAACATCATGGTTACTGGTCTCTCGTAACAGAATCACATGATGGGCAATAATACTATAATCATGATATATTAATATTCAACTCATTCAATCAGCTCAATGCAATAGTCATTCGCTCTCTATATTTGTTCTCGATTGTGATAATGTCAATAATGATAGTAATAATTAATAATCGTAATTGATAATTAATATTATGTGTATGTATATATGTATATAATATGTAGTATTTATATTTTTTTATGTAATATTATGTACTTTATTATTTTATAACACATTCTTTTGTACAAGTAAATCAAGTAGGAATAAGTACAACTTGGTAGCAAAGAGAGATAGAATTATTTCATTTTATATTTGTCGTAGTGAGAAGAAATATACCTTAATTCATTCACTTTGTATAATGTTTTCTTTTTTTTATTTATTTATGTTATTTATTAATTTCATTATGTTTCTGACCGTAACATCACGTTACGTTCGGCTCTTAAAAAGTGGCCATTTTTTTTTCATTTTTTTTCCTTTTTTTTGCCTTATATACTGTGTAGGTACCTTTTTGTCACGCATCGCGTAACATTAAAAGCCCCTGTGTGTAAATAACCACGCGATTCCTAGAGAAGAGGTAGAAAAAACAGCGAAAACGACGATAAATTCCCGAGATGCAACACGGGACGAATTATGTATATATTTATATATATATTTATGTATATATTTATAATAATTAAAATTCGGGAGAATCCTCGAATTGGTTTTTTTTTGTTTTTTTTTTTGTTTTACTTTTTTAAAACATACGAGACGACTATACATATATCAGAAAGTCAGTATGAAGTGATAGAGAAAATGTGACCCAACAAACATCCCGAAAAAACGACGAGTAAAAAAAATTTATAACTATACTTGATATTTATGTTATATATATTTGGGATATTTTGGGATTTGTGTCTCACATTTCTTTGAGAAGAAAAAGGTGAATAAATTTTTTTTTCTTTTTTTCTTAAGTAACACCGGAATCATTATTTTTCAAAGGGTTATTTTTTTTCTCGTTTAAATACATAGTCTCAATTTCTCAATCACCTTCACATGCGTATTTCTAGAAACTCGAAGCATTCTCCATTTGTCGGTTTTTAAATTTTATACTTGAAATATATATTATTAGATAACAAAAGAGGAATACAAAAAACGATATAATGAGTTAATAAAATATTTGAATAAATGAAAATGAATTTTTTTTTGCTTAAAATTTGTTTGGGTATTATAATTATTATTATTATTATTATTATTATTAATCGCATTAAAACGTTTCTCGAGTTTACTTAATATATATAACCGATGACTTTCAAGAAGACATTTTTTGTTTTTTAAACATGAAAGTTGATCATCTCGTTTGTTTTCTTTTCATCAGTCGTTAATTTTTTCCGCCATAATTATGGTTGTTTGGGGCAAGGGTCGACACTGCTTTTTAGGGAATTTTTTCACATGTCATGGTTTTTTCATTGACATCTAATTGTTTATAATAATAAGAGTGCTTTTTAATTTCATGGAGGACTGTGTTACTCAATTCATTTTTTCTCGTTTCATTTATCATCACTTTCACGTTACATGTTTTACAATGTCCTCTTAATTAAAAGACACAAGTCAAGCAACTTTCATAATTTTTCCACTAAACTTAGTTTTCACTTCTCCCTTCAAAAAAAGGGCGCATTATTTGCTTTTTTCTCAAGAAGATTTTCTTCAATTTGACCAAAAAGAAAAAAAAATATGGGAAGAAAAATTCATTTTCAGTGAAATGAAACACTTTGGGTAGGGGAAAATTTTTTAATTCACTCTATTTCACAATTTTTTTCAGTTTTCTCTTCTTGGGAAAAATTAATATCCGTTGATTTTTTTAAATAGGTGGGAAATTTCTTTAAAAAAAATAGAATTTACGATGGTTTACGCGGAATTTTCAAATTGTAAACTTTACATTTTCTATTTATAATTTCCATCTATTAATAGAATTCTATATAAAAATTCTATTAAATTTTCCGTCCGATTCTTTTTTAAACAAATAAAAGTTCCAGAAATAATTTGTTTTGACTATTTATTCGATGGGACTTTTAATTGTTTAGAATTGAAAATTCTTTGCATTAGATGCGAAACTAGAGTATTTTCGAAATAATACATTATATTATAAAAAAAAGTCTTTAAGTAAACTTACATACGAATTTTATTATAAAACTTAATTATTATTCGTTATTTTGAAATATATTCGTAATTATATTGAAATTTTGTGGCATTTTGAATACCGACAATATTTCAATTTTTCTAAAAAATAAATTTCATTACAAGAGACATTTGATATTTTTTTTCTTCTTATAAAAAATATATTTGCGCTATATTATATATTTACTTTCAAATGATGAAATGGTGAAATAAAGTGAAAAAAAAATTATTTTCAATCCATTAAGCATTTTGCATTTTTTGTGAAAATGTTTAGTATATATTGTTTTATTAAGTACAAAAATTTTTGAAGCGAAAAATTTTTTTGTATTGTTTATATTGAATATAATGGACAATAGAATTTTATATAATATGAAATTGGAAATAGTTTGAAATTGAGTTACTGAGATTATTTTAAGTTTTTTTTGTTTGTTTGAGATTCTTTCTTAACTATCGTCCAGCGCTTTAGTTTCTATAGTTTTTGTATAGTATTCTATACTTATATATTTATATATTTATATTCATTTATTTATAAATGTATATTTATTTAAAAACTGCGTACTTGATTAAATTCGACAAAGATTTTGTTGACTATTGGCAAAAGCACTGTTTCCGTTGGTCAAGCCAATATAGTTTTCACAAAAAAAAAAAAAGAAACACTAGTTTACAGTGTGTGAAAGAAAATAAAGCAAAATGATCTCATTCCTAAAACCTTATATCATTCAGATTGAACGAAGAGAACTTGACTTTTATCTCAAGTTCGCTGGTGTTTTCTGATTAAAATTTTCGCACGAGTTTTTTTTATTTTTATAAAAGTATAAAGTAATTTTTTGGCGCTTCGAAAAGTTTTTATACTTGTTTGCTTATAGTGAAGAAAAGTCCGTTGCTTATCACACGGACCCCGAAGTATTAGTTCTGCTAATACAAAGCTTTTGGTAAAGTTTTCTTAGTATTTTTTTATTTATTTAATTAATTTTTTTTTTTTTTTTTTGATTAATACGATCTTTCATATAAAAGTATTACTAGTTTATTGATATCAAAAGTGAATTGCTTCACAATAAATAAAAATAATTCGTATACAAGATTATGAGACATAACAGATTTTGAAAAATAAAAAAATGAGAATTTAATTTAAAAATTGATCAATGATTAATGTTTTTAGATTTCTATTGTGCAACATTGATAGAAAAAAATGGTAATATTTGGAAAAGAAAATCCGAAATTTACGATTTATAATTACTATAATAGTTTAATTTTTTTTTAAATATTGCGAGCTACAAAATTTCTATAAGCAAATTTAGAAGAGCAAAAAAAATACTTTGAATGTAATTTTTTAGTGTGGAAATAATTTTCGTTCTAAACATACATATAAGGAAATTTTTATTTGTTTCAATACTAGTTTGTTGAAAAGAAAAGGACTTTTTTTTAAATTGAAAATACCTAATTTTTGAAAACCAGTTTATGGAATAAACATTTGACTTTATTAATTCTGTAATGAATTTAAGACATGCAATATTTATCAAGTTTCAATATTTTTTTCTATATAAATTCCACGTAAGAGATTTATAAAAAGGACTGATAGTCAATTGAATTTACACTGCAATTGAATTCGTTTATTCAGTTGCAGTCTTAAATAGAAGTATATAACATTTAGACACACCAAATTTGACGCAGTCTGCAAAAAGAGAAATTAAATTTCCATTCTTTTTGATTTGACAATTCAATACTGAAGTAGTTTCTAAATGTAAGTTGTCAAATCAATGCAAGAGCGCTTTTCGTAATATTATTATATTATTATTGCAAAAATTGGCTGATGCAATGATCTTGCAACTTTTTGAGAAAAAGGCTATGCGCTAGACGTGATGCTATCAATTTTTCAAAAGATGACCCACTCGCAACGCGTAGGTCATGTGCGCTCATTTTTTTTTCATTTAGTTTTTTTCTTTTTTTTGTGTAATATATTTATATGTATGAATATTTTATAGTTTATAAAATTATGTTTTTTTTACGAGATGATGATATTTAAATAAATTTTGCAGACATAACTTACGACTTATTAGCTAGACTTAATTTGACTTAAAAGTTAAAGTTTATAATCACCCTGCCGTGACGATGCCCTTGCACCATCAACCTAGGGCGGAATTAAGAATCTAGAAATTATAAATCGGAAGCTTCGCCAATTGTTTTAAGCAGACCAGCTGCCTTTTTTTGGCGAAGATCATCAAATAGCTACTTGGCTCTCATTTCTCCTGATTATGCGTTCCCAAACAAACCCACTTTTTGAAGAAACAAAATTTTTCACACCTCGGATAACATTTACTTTTGTAGAAATAAATAATTTTTCTATAATAATTAGCTGACAATTTTCATACTAGTATTTCAAGTATTTCAATTTTAACATAATGGAAAATTAATAAAAAATCTTGTTTTGAATTATTTGCCAAGAATAAAATAGTGAAAATTTTTTTTAGAAAGATGGTGAATTTTTGTTTTGTAGGTGAAAAAATTGTGAGTGAAGATCAAGTACGTATTTATGATTTAACGTGCATTTATTTTCATTCTTTGTAAACAATGCTATACAATTTACAACAAAAATAGACAAAAGGAAAAAAAATGCAAATAAGTGCGTACGTGAGTGGTACAATTTTTATCTATACAGAAAAAATTCCACTTTTTCCTAAAATTCATTTACTATTCGATAGAATTGAAAGTATGTTTCTTCTTTTCACTATATATAATTATTAATTTTCCATTATTTTCAAACAGTCAAAAATAGCACAAGTTTATGAAATATTATTTATCTTTACGGAAGTAAATGATTCTTTTTGATAGTACAGTTAATTCTTTTTTTGAGGGGGTAAAATTAGGAACGCACATTCACGAATTAACGTTTAAGGATGAGAATAGATGATAGATAGATAGTAAGACAATACTATCTATTTTACACGTACGCTTTATTCTTCCCTACGGTATGCTTCGCATATGTGTATGTATATATTATGCGTCTTGTGATGTTTTATTATTATTATTTTTTTTTTGCTTTTTTCTGTTTTTTTGATGATAATGATGACTTTTGCTCACTCTTGACTTTCGACGATGTTTGTTGACTTGGTGGGTTTTGCGCTAGAGTCTAAACATCCGTGTAGAGACGAGCATTGGTTATGTGGTTATACCTATGGCGAGCGCTCGAGGATCTATGTCCGATTTTTGTATTCTGAAACAGAATGCATTTTATTATTAATTTTTCTCCTAGTGGCACAATGTTGAGTGTAAGACATTAAATCATGAGAAAAGTATTCTCCTGGCTACACTTGGTTGGCTCTTATTGTTATATACTTATAATTATACTTATAATATTAGGTATAATTATAAGAATTTTTCATCTCTCTTAGTATTAAGAGAAGATCTAAATTTATTTATTGTGTTTTTTGAATAATAATTGTTTGATTAATGCTGTGTATTATCGTTTAATTTTCAAAATGCAGTTAACTGTTCTTTGATGGAAGAATTTTTGCCCTACCCTTGAAAAGTCATTTTTTGTTTTGATTTTTTTTCTAACAAATGTGTACTGAAAGTTGAAGTATATTTAATTACAGAAAGTAAACATAAATCGTAATATTTATTTTTTTAATAAATTACACTGGCTTGCAACTGTTTGTAATCTTATCGAGATCATTTTGAACACAAGTTGCTTAATTTCCTGTGTGAAAATTTGCTACCAGTGCGAGAAAAATGACTGCCATGATTGCTCCAGTTTTGCGCGAATATTACTCTTATAAATTATAAAAATAAACTCTTATAAATATATAAATATAAATTAAAATGTCTTTGCTTTTTTCAAATTTAAACAATTTTTTATTTTTTTCTATTAGCGAATATAAAAATTCATTTAACATAAATTTCAGTTGACAAAACTCATTTAATATAATTCCCATTTGCCATAAAAATCACTTGACATAAATTTCATTTGACATAAAATTCATTGGACATAAATATTTCATTTGCCTTGAAAATTATTTGACATAAAGTTCATTTGACATAGAAATATTGCCGCAAATTTTAAAAGTAATCAATCAGATATTATCAAAAATTTATGATTGGTTAATTTTTAAATTCGCGCAGATATTTTTATGCCAAATGAAATTTATGTCAAATAAGAATTGTGTTAAATGACCCAGTGGGCACAGGGACATGGGATGTCTTTAGGATGTCTTTAAGACATCCTTAGGACGTCCATGTCCGTTCAAAGAACGTCCTAAAGACATCTTATGTCCAAAAGACGTCTTTAGGACATAAGATGTCTTTTGGACGTTCTTTGAACGGACATGGACGTCCTAAGGATGTCCTAAAGACGTGCTTAAGACATCCCATGTCCCTGTGCCCACTGGGAAGTTTCATGTCAAATGAATTTTATGTCAAATGACCATTGTCAAATAAGATTTGTGAAATATACACGCATCCCAATCTCATTTTATCAAATTGCTTTAATTAATTTAGATTTAGGAAAGTTGAATGAGGATTTTTATTATATTTCAACCAGAGGGAAAGAAATTGAATTCACCGGTCAAATTAATACATACAGTAAAAGTTTGTTTTATAATTTGAGACATTTTTCATGTTCTTGGAGTTTGTATCGAGACATTTTTTTTATTAGTACGAAAGCTATAAAGATATGAGATAAGAAGGCTGATGCAGCAATATAATCATTTTTATGGATAAATATGTACAAGTTTTGACCATGAAAATGAAAAGAATATGTACGAACCTCGTTTGGACGAGGCTCACGATTGTTGCTGTGGCCCGTTATGGTCCCGCCTTTCTCCAGCGTCAGCGGGTAAATTTTCTACCGGTCGTTCCTCGATGGCTGGCGTTGGAGGGGCATCCCTTCGGGGTGGCATTCTTTCGTTTATTGCATCTAGCCCTTTAGCTTCAGCGAATGAGGTAATCTTGTGATTGGGCGAGAATCCTTGCAGCGCTATTAGAAAACAGGACAAAAAATATTTTTATTAATTTTGTCTTTTCTTAATAGTCTCCTACATTGTAAAATGGGTTTTCATCCCCTTTTCTTCATTAAACATTTGTCCATATGGGTTTTCCCTTTTTTTCTAGAAATACCATCCAATGGGACAAATTTTCAAATTGAGTTTAATATTTTCATTTTTATTTCTAATCGCAAGAAATAGATAAAAGATTTACCATTTTTCAAAGAAGTCTTTCCTCCGGATAAAGCGCCAAGTGGGAGAGATCCTGTCGGTGTGAGTCCTTTAAGCTGCAAAACACTCTCGCTTTCTTCCCTAAAAGAACGTTTCATTGGACCATGAATAATAAAAAATCCCCTTGTAATAAATTATACCTATTTATCTCGAAAAAATGTTATCTTAATTTTTTTAAAAAATATAGATTTTCAGTATTTTCTTCTATAAAAACATTTTTTCACATTGTCCTTGAAACGATAATCCTACATGGAAAGATTTCATCGTCAAAATTCTGGGTTTAAAGTTCATGGCTAGATTCAAATACAATTCCTTGTATACATAGATGTGTCACTTAAAAGAATAATCAGACCTCAAAAGAATCAGCTTATGCTGGGTGAGTTTAAATAATGCCAGTTGTTTTGCAATTCACATTCACACTGACCTGAGAACGGAGAAGACACGCGCCATCTTTCCAATGGCCCTGATCTTGTTTCTAATAACTTCCTTGCGGAGATTGGCTGCTGCACCTGTTAAAATATTAAATAAAAATTTGAAAATGAAAAAAATTTATAAACTACCATCAAACAAGCAAGCTGATGCTTTTCAAATTACAAATATTCCATTTTGACGATTACAATCGTAATCGTATTTTTATCTTTGATATTTTTATTACTATTATTAATTCTTTTATATGAAATAATTTTCATGAAGAAGTCTATTAAGTTTTATCAAATTTCAATTTGCTTTCGAACTCAATTTTTGAGTTTATTATTTCACACACATTCCAATTTTCTCACAAAATTAATAATCAGTTACTTTTTGCTTTCAATTGAAACATTTTGTAAGTAAAAATTTGTTTCCGAAATAGCCTCACAATTTAGGGACTAAATTTTGAAAAGACCAAATTTTTCTTATACAGAAAATATTAAATTTTAGAATCAAACAGAATAAAAAATTATTTAGAGAAACAATCCAAAACATGATTTTTCAATTGCGAGGAAAGTTTCCAATTATTGGCAATTTTTTTGGAATAAAAAACTGTCTTACCAAAATGCATCGAGCATATTATCGTAATGTGTCAAGAAATTATTAACAAAAAAAAAAAACAATTTAAAGAGAGAGAAAAAAAAATTATTTACCTGAGTGGTAAATAAACTTGTCGCGACCTACATGGTGGAAATTTAAACAGTCAACATGTGCTGCTTTATCATTATATTCTATTGTGCTCTTTAGCTTTTGCTGACACTTTTGACGTATATGCTTGATGCTTTAAGTAAGAAATGAAAAACACGCGTGTGCGTGCATTAAGCGGCGCAAACTTGCGTATTATATAATATTCAGAACATCATGCACATGCAATATATAATAAAAACAGATCGCGAAATAAAAATTGTTTTCCTTTTAAATATTAAAAAACAAATTCACTCTAAGAGGGTATTTATCAAAAAATATGTAAAAGCTGGTGACCTGTTAATTATAATTTTTTTTTTTCTATTAAAAAAAACAAGATAATATTTTGATAGTGTGTAGATGTGTGTCAATCAAATACCTTTCACGACCGATATGAGGATAAGTATATATTAATTATTTAAATTTTAATATTCTGAATAAATTATCCATTTGGAAGTTTTCACAATATTTCGACTTTTCTTCTCTGAATTCTATTGCTTTCTGTTTTGAAAACTCACAATTTATTTCAGACAACGGAATTTAAAATTATTCTTTTAAAATGATCTTCGTTACTTTAAAGACGAACAATATCATTTTGATGAAATAAATCATTTTATGATATAATCTATCAAATACTTTTCAGTTAGTATTTATAAAATTATTTAAAAACAAAGCATCAGAAAAACATGACTGTATTTTATTTGTTAATTATTTACAAAATAATCATTTACTGAAAATTTTTTAGGAATTTGGTCAATCATAAGTTCGTCTCCTGCACATCTGCGAACGTGCAGTTAATTTGGAAATTTTAATATTAGACTAAAATATTCTGGTAATTATTAAAATTTTGGGTTTTGTTTTCGTGTGTAGTTTCTTTTAAAGTAATATTTGTACAGGTGGATGTAAAATTATCATTGAGACACTCGCGACAAACAACAGTGGACGTCACTACTAATTTACAACAGATCAAGCTGCTTTCTACCTCTCGTCTTTTTCCTCATTCACCCTCCAGCTCAACTTTCATTCAGTCTTTTATTCGTGTTTCTCCTTTCTTTTTTTTCACAATTTACATCTATCAACCTTTCGTACGATCGCAATGGTCGCTTTTCAAGAAAATTCTGCTTTTTAGGAAAAAGAAAACGATTCTAAATGTGAGGAGAGACATTTTTCGTTAACTTTTCTTTTTTTTGTCAAGTGAAAAACTCCCCGAGTCAGTTTCCATTAGACATTTGAATTTTGCAGAGAAAAAAAAAGATGGGAAATTTATTTCAATTTCTCCACATCTAATTTTGGAATGTTTGATGGATATTCTTTCTTTTTCTTGATTTATTGAGTTCTTCTTCTATAAAAATTTCCGATCGATGAATCATTTTTCCGTATAATTGATGTCATTTTATTGTCAGAGACCATTGCGATACGATGATATCGAGCTAACATCAAAATTGAACGTAATCGAATCTAGTACCGAGACCTTCGATACAGAAAAGCAGAGACCCATGAAAATTGATAATTTAAACTAATTGGAAAAATCGATTCTTTTTTAAACTTTTCGACAATTATTGGGTGAATGTTCTATTTCAAATTTTTTAACGAATGTCAACGTTTTTTTAGGGGGAATTTTTTTTATCGAAACGGTATAAAAATTATTCAAAATGTTTCTTTTTTTAATTTTTAAGGATCTAAAAAAATTAATTAGATTCGATATTTATGATTTTTTTTTTTTTACTAAAAAATTATTCAGAGAAAGGATATTTCTACAGGGTTAGAAACTATATCAGGGGACAAAAATACAGATTTCAAAGATCTCTGAAGGCGAAAATCGGTTCTAGATTCGATGTCGTCTTCTGTTGGAACTTAGATTTCAACAGAAATAAAACTCACCATACGCGAAGGAACGTGGGGTCGTTTTCGGACCGGACGATCAGGTAATCATCGGACCACGGTGATTAGTTGGTTTACCGATGGAGTTCGCAGGACGTGAAAAGGGAGAGAAGTACCAACAATGTGAGAAGAGCACAGCGTCAAGGCGGCCGGTTTTTTTTTTTTTTTCAATCATAGTCGTTGAAGATATTTTCGAGTTGGGTGATGATCGTGGTAGTATTCGGGTGATGATGGTGATAGTAGTATTTGATGATTGTAGTGGTTGGTGGTGATGATGGTTGGTTGGTTGGTTGCAGTAGTAGTAATAGTAGTAGGTAGTAGAATCGGCGGTAGTAGTAGAAGTAGCACAAGTAGTGTGGTGGAAAGAAAACAACACATAGAACAGACGAAAAATATGTGCACAGCGTAAGTGGCATTCACAAGCGTGTACTATTCGATATTCAAAAAGCTGAACAAAAAAACCATCACAGTTGAACCTGGATTAGAGACTCAAGAGACTCCAAACGCTCTGTTATCCAGGTTCAAATGTATCCACAGTCTTTGTTGTCTATTTTTACATTTAGTTACTTATTTTCAATGAAAATTTATCATTATTTCCTGTCACTTCATCATGATTACTATTTTCCCTATTTTCTTAATTTAAATAACTTTACGTGACAACGTTTTACCCTGCAAAGTCACTTATCCACCAATTTTTTTCCAAGGTATAAGTCGTATCTTCAAAATTTTCCCAAAAATGCTTATTTAATGTCTAATTTACGTGCCACAACTATTTTTTTTTAAGTTTGCCTAAAAAATTTCCGTAGAATTTGACATTACCGATTGATAAAGTATGTTTTAATCACAGAATCACTTACCCATCGTTTTTCTTCGCAAATATAAATCGTATCTTCAAGATTTTTGTAACAATTGTTTATTTAAGCTCCAATTTAAGTGCCGCAATTATTTTTTTTTAATTCGACTACACAATTTTTGGTTAGAATTCGACATTACCAACTGTCGTAATAGTAGATAATCATTTGTGCTTTTTATAGGTGATTAAATTTTTTTCTTCAAAAACAGTAAATATTTATCATAGAAATAAATATTTCCCGACTAATATTGATCACTTAAAGTTGTTAACATTTCAAGGTGATTTATTGAAACTGTCAATCATCGTCACGATGATGGAAAATTCGAATTCAATGAAAGATGTGACTATTGACAAAAATAAATTTTTCATTGAAAATAAGTTTTTCTTTTTTCTTTCTCTCTTAATAATTATGGAAATTTTTATTCATTAGTCGAATATCGATTTTATTTTTAAATTTGCGAAATGCGCAGTGAGCTATCATTCAGCCCTCGGCGCATTCTGAGGAAAGTACAAAAAAATCAGATGATCTCGCGTGCGAGATCGATATTATACTGAAATCACAAATTCAAGTTTGATTAGTGAATAAAACACAGTGCGCTGCCTTCCACGATATAGTTTTTCCTTTTTTTTGTCAATTAACTTTTAATTAAAAAATTTAATTAAAATTTTAATAATTCTTTTTTTATAAGATAAATATTTTTATAAAAATGCAATTTACCATGTAATAATTAATCAAGAATTTTTAATTACTATTGTTGGTAATTTTCTTAATAAAATATTGATAAAAATCGCTGTAGCCAGCGCTAAATAATTATTGTTTATTAAAATAGTGCTTTGAAAATTTGATTTAAGATACATGAATAAAAAGTGCATTTTAAATCAATAAACATGCGCATTCAATTATTATTCTAATTCCTGCGAATAAAAAAATTAAGCTACATTTCTTTTCAATCTTAATTTTTAATATAAAAATCTTTTTCAAATTTGTTACTTTAAAGCGATGAATTTAAAACTCGGCTTAGTGAATACGCATAACTACTGATTAAAGTGCATTTTTTTCAATGTATTCTTTCACTGAAAATTTCTATATACTATTTTGATAACATACATATAATTAACTAAAATTAACAATATATTCTCAATCACCGATTAATGCTAATATAATTATTGTTAAAGGAGATTAAAAAAATTATGATTGATAGACAAATTCTTTGGTATAAAAAATAAATTATAGTTCCATTAAAAAGAATTTCTCTAAGAATATAAAAAAATGTTAGCAACTTTTTAAAATTAATTGCATAAATGAAAATTTTTATTCAAATTTCAAAGACAAGAAAAGTCAAATATAATAAACTTGGAGAAAAATATTTCAAAGAAATATTAATTAAAAACTGAGTATTTTAAAAAGATGCCTACATTTTTCATTTAATTCTAAATACTTAAGCTTTCTTCAAACTTATAAAATCGAAACAAGATTTATTAAAAGTATGGATCTCAAGCAATTTTAATTATTACAAAAGAAAGTTAATTAACTATCAAAAAGAACTAATGAGATCGATACTTTTAGAATTATTATTTTTTTTAAATTAATAAATTCGATTTTTTGCATTGCATATATTTTTTTTGTCAATTGCAAAAATGCACTTATTTATATTAATAATTAATAATAATATATTAAATTGATAAGTGTAATTGAAGCAAATTGAAAAAATTTGCATGCAGAAAGAAAATTTCAATTAAACATATTATAATCGCATTTCTCACAAAAATTATTGTGATGATTAGACTATATATAAAAAATGAAAAAGAAGATATTATTTTTTAATTGCCTGGATTGATGAAGGAAGGATGGGATGATTTTTACTTTTTCTTGGTGAACATTATTATTGAAATAATTTTTACTCTATTTTCTATATAGTAACAGTATAAGGATAGTCACACATTTAAGGAGAAAAAAATATTGTTCATTAAAATTTACACTGTCAATTCTTTTTTGTTTTTTTGAAAATTTAAAAAAGGTTCCAGCATTATAATTAGTTTTTTTTCTAGTCAGTGAATGAATAAAAAAATCATTAAAATATTACTTCCCTTGGGCACAATTTTCATTTAGAAAAAATTCAAATTTCTGTATATGTATTCTGAAAAGATGATTATACAAAATGTGTATATTTCTAAATGGAGAGATGAGTCGTCGTATTTCCTATAATTTTTTAAAAAATGTGCAGTAATAAGAATTTTTGCAAAGGAATTACATTTTTCATTAAAATTAATTTTGTGAAACATGCAAATTATTTATTTTTGTTATAGAAAAAAATGTCGGGGAAAAATTTAACACCACTCGGATAATTTTTGGTTACTTTTTTGTTTTCTATAAACAAGGGCCAGTTTTAAAATATTGTTTCATATCAGAAAATTATTTTTCTCTTTTTTGCAAAATTTATTTTATCGATTAAAAAAATCTCGAAAAGGATTAATTTAAAATCTAATTTTCTGATCGATACTGAAAAATGTAATTACTATTTTTTAAAAACTAGTTTTTTTTATCATAAAAATAAGATAAGTTTACTATGAAGAAAGGTTTAAATTGAGAAATAGAGGAATGACCCAATAAAATAGATTTTCCAAAAAAAGTATAGAAGTTAGTAAAGGAAAGAAGAGAGCAAATTCTACGTCGAATGAGCCAAAGTTAAAAATATTTTTTGTCAATGATTCATTTTTTCTCTACAATCCGAATTTGTTAGAATAACTGTTTTGCACTTGATAAAAACTGAAATTTCCGAACGTTATAATTTTTTCACAAACGAGGTATTATTAAAAATTATGAATAGACTAAAATGTTATAAATCTAGGGGCACGTGAGTAACTTGCATTTGTGTGTGAGGTTTCGGCATAGATGTAATCGCGATAGCAGTGTGTAATGCAAGTGGGTACAAGTAAAAAAATTAAAAAAAATATATATATATGAAAAGAAAATTATAGGCGGCAGTGTAAAATAAAACGAAAGATTAATTTACTCGACTGGCGATTAATATTCATTCAAGATGAAATTGTTACTGCGCACGCGTCAGAAAAACAAGCTGTTTTTAGTTGCGTAGAACGTTCTTGTCGCAATCGTATAAAATCTGGAGCTCAAATCAATTGAAAAAAAAATTTTTTTTAAGCTTTTTTATATTTTTTAAAATTAATTTTACTTCTTAACATTTTTTCATACTGTTCTCTATATTATATTTTTCTTTATCTTCTATTTAAACTTTTTTAAATTTCAACTCTGAACGGATTCGATAAAATGGATAGAAATTATAATATTTTGTAATATCAATTGAAAACTGTAGGTAATATGGAATTTATGAAAAGAACCCTAGAAAATTCCTCTCGGAATATCTGAGAATTAGATATGTATGTAAATTTATTTCAATCCGGAGAGTTGATTTTTTTTCTCCGATAACTTTTCAAAAATTTGTATTTCGTTGCGGGTAAAAATATTCGAGTGAAGAGTTTTTTTTTTTGCTCACGTAATAATAGACAAGAGGAATGAAAAAAAAAAAATTGTTATTTTTGCTCCAGAAAAAAACGATGTTCAGCGACATTGAACGTGTCAGCGCTGTTCACGAGTTTTTTTTTTTTGTTAAAATACAAAATTTGTTGGCTTTTTCTTTTTTTTGCGTCAAGTAAGTCGTCAGGCGGACTTACCATTCTTTTTTTGGACAACAACTTTGGCTGCGACTTAACGTAGTTGCATTTGCCGAACAACGGAGTTTTGAGTGGTAGTAGAGGTAGAAGAGGTAGTAGTAGTAGAAGTAGTAGAAGTAGAAGTAGTACAGGTAGTAGCATAGTGTCGTGCCAAGGTAGGAGGATTCCAAGACCAGTGTGATTGATATAAATATAATACAAAAGGAGTACGATAAAAGACAGTCAGTGCATTTTTCTTTTCGAGAAAATACCAATCAAATTGAAAATTCTTGAAGGAAACTAAAAAAAGTGTATAAATTACTTTTTACAAAAAAAATTAGAAGAAGATAAACGTGTTTTCGATGATAAACGATAATTTGACCCATGAATATTCCCTAAAAAATTATGAATTCGAATAATATAAATACGAAAAAAATGAATATAGTAACTATTACTATTCAGAAAGTAAAATTTAAACTTTCTAGAATTTCTGAACATTTTTGTCAATTTTTACTATAGTCAAAGTAAATTTTAGCAAAAGTAGTAAAATTTACTACGGAAATAATTAAAATTGACAGAAATTTCAAACAGTTTACACGAAAAAACGAATAAAGTAACTTTTACTATACTTTCATAGTAAAACCCAAACTGTCTAGATTTTGGCAAATTTTACTATTTCCAAAGTAAATTTTAGTAAAATTTACTGCAGAAATTGTAAAAATTGCCTAAAATGCAAAGAAATTCCAGAAAGTTTAGGTTTCACTATTAAAGTATAGTAAAAGTTACTTTATTCATTGTTTTCCGTCTTCAAATAAAATTTATTTTATATAATTGATCTATTGGAAATAAGAATTAATAAATTTTAAGGAATATTCACGGGTCTGTTAATTATCACTTTACCGTAAATGAACATTTCCGTAACGTCATTTTGTTGATCGCTTAAGTGTTTTTCAGTAATTTTTTTTAATTTATAACCATCACTATGTATTATTCGATCGTTTCTATTGTATTTCAAATTTAGAAACTTCTTTTATACTCAAAATTAGAATATTCTTTGTCAAATAAATCGAAAAGTATTTTTAAAGTCAGATTCATTTCTATACGTTGAAAATGTGTCATTGATTTTAGAATAAGTTAGAAATTTACAGATATTCTTAAACTTAGAATATATTATTAAATGAGAATGTATTCTTAAATTTATAAAATAAATTTAAAAAAAGTACAAATTTTTCGACATTTTAATCAGGTCATAAAAATATTTTGGAAATTTTGAAAAAAAAATTAAGCAAATACACAATTTTGTACTGGAATGTATTCTTAAATTGAGAACATATTTCGTCATGAGTGACTTATATGGAAAGTAATTTAATTTCGTAACTTTATCCCTTGTTCGTCGATGTAAATGAAATTACTAAAAAAAAATTTAATAATGGAAAAAGGTAAACAACTTTAAATAATTTTCACTACATGACTACTTTTTAATTTACTTCTAAAACTTTAACTAAAGTACCTACATTAAATTTATTGTTATTAAAGCAATTATTTTAGTCACTACTATAAAAATGTCGATAAAAGAAGGAAACATTTTTGAAATTTCTTTTTCCATTGCCAATGCCTATATGACGAGATTTTGAAAATGACATCAACAGTCAAATGAAAAATAACTTTTCGATTATTTTTTATTTTCTAATTTATTGAAAGAGGAAATAAAAAAAGAGTGTATCATTAATTTTTTCCTTTGCTTTCACCAGATAGATTATCTTTATTTCAAAAATTGATCCTACCACTGATATTATAAAACCGTCACGTTATCGGAAATTGATCTTTTTCATCTGAAATACTAGTTATTTAATTTCATGAGACGTCACAGTGCACATGCTCTTAGTGATATACCATTAAAAAAAGGAATAAATCGATAGACATAATCTAACCATTCAGAAAATTATTTCTAAATATTTTCTCAATATAGTTTTTTAGGAGGAAGAAAGAAATTGAACTGTGAGTCAGAAATTAGGTAGTCTAGATTTTTTTTATAAGAATAAAAAAGAAAAGTGCAAAGAGGGGTGGAAAAGTACTTTTATAAAATTTTTTGTGAACAATTCACATGAGAATTGTTCATGGACGTATATATTTGGAAATGTGTATCATGGATGCTTGTAAATGAAGTGGAAGTAAAACGATATTTAATTTGAGATTGAAAAAGAAATTAAATACATCAATTCTATTATATACGTAGCAACGAAACTAGAGTTTTTTTTCCAGAAAAAAAAACAAAAAATCTTTGGAGAATTATTTTTTAACAGAAAAAAAACTCTAGTTACGTACCTCAACTGAAAAAAAATATAATTATTCTATTCAAAGCGATTAATATATGTATGTAATGAATAGAAAATTCTGTTCTCTTACCATCTGTCCGAGTAGCAATGTTTAAAAGATAAATGAGAATTAAGATTTAGAAGAATATGTTTTTTTTAAATAGAAAATTTTTTTCTTAAAATCTAATACACATGGATGAAATTGTACGAAAATGATAAAAATTTCGTATATGATGAATCGAAGTTAAAAAAATATATAGTTTTTTACAACTGATAGGAAAGCATTTTTAAAAATGCTTGAAAAATTATTAAATAAAGAAATGCGTAAAAAAATTATCAGTCGGTAACAAAAAAAAAAATTCTATGTTATTTCCAGCACGTGTTACATAAGAAAGAAATGTTTGTCTGCTTTACGAGTTTGTTTAAAAAATTACAAGTTTATTAAAAATGTAAACAGACTGGAAATAGCATGTCTCTTTTTTTTGTTTAATTAACGAATATTGTATTTAATAGAGATTGAGAATACTAAATGAAAACGGATATTACCTTCTTCCAGTCCCTCATCTCCGTCGCTCATCAGCTCGTCATCCGAACAAATGTTTAATACGTTTACTAACATTTCAGTGACTGAAACGTACAAGAGACGTGTTAAAAATGTTTATCAACAATATTTTTTGTAATTTATTTATTTATTTTTTTTAATTAGAAAAAGAAACATTAGATTTAGAGATAAAATTGGAAAAATTTACCTTTTTCTCCAACGAATGGTAGAGACCACGTAAAAACATCCATAAAATTAGGTAACCAATAGGGATGTGGTGAACAGTTGAACTGTCTAATGTTCATCACGTTGTTTTCGTATTTGAGCACAGCCGCCTTAAAAGGAAAATTGCGATTTATTCTTTAATTTCTCATTTTATCTCGAGTGTTAAAACTCTCCATTAAAAGTGGAAGTAATTGATTTTTTGTTGATTTTTCTTGTAGTGAAGGTAATTATTGGCGCAAGTTAAATAGCACAATAAATTGCAGAAAAAATTGTCTCAATATTGCCGAGCAAGGTTAAGAATATTCCATTATAATATTGAGGTAATATTGTCACAATATTTTCGCGCAAAGTTCAGAATATTTCTTTGCAATATTGAGGTAATATTGTCTTAATATTATCGAGAAAAATCTCGGAAATATTGCACTGCAATGTTATGGCAATGTTGTTTCAATATTGCGGTGAAATTTTCGGAATATTGAGCTACAATATTGCGGGATAATGTCTCAATATTGTCGATAGATTTTCGGAATATTGAACTGCAATATATTGAGTCAATATTGAGCGGCAAACTTAAGGCAATATTGCGTGGGAATGTTGAGGTAATATTGTACGAAACGTTGTGCAATATTTCCTGAAGTTTACCTGGCAATGTTGCCCACAGGTGAAAACAATATTGTCTCAAAATTATTATGTTTATGCAATATTTCGAAACTTGCTTTGCAATATTGAGGCATTATTTTGAAATTAAAAATTTGAAAAAATTGGCAATGGAAAAAATTACTTACTTTATTATTATATACGTCGAGATAATTTGGAGCACTAAAGATGGTTATTAATGATGGGAAGCCCGTTACTTGAGATTTACGGTACATACGGTAACCAGCATCTTGAGCTTCGTGAGCCCTTATAATGCTTAAAAGATTGTTACTTTGGAGAAAATCACAGCATGCCGTATAACTGAAAAACAATTAAATTTGCAAATAACATTTCAATCGTTTTCTTTTTTTGAAATAACATATTAAATACAAAAGAAAGTGACGGAAAGTTAACTTAATTTTTTAATTGAACAATTTTGTATTTTAAAAAGTTTTTAAATTAAAAATATTTTAATTTGAAAACATTCTTTTTTTTAAATAATTTATTGTTCTTGTAAAATTATAAATTTTCAGAGCATACATCTTTTAGCTTGTTCAAATTTACAATTATTTACTTTGCTTTAAATTTAACATATGTGTCCTCAAATATTAGTTCATATCAAGAAAATAAACTAAGCGATAAGAGATTATAAAACTGCTATATATATGTACTTCTAAATACAAAATATCTCAAGGTAAATTTGGATTAAATATGTAATGCTTTGTTTACTAAAATATTTATGACACTTGAGAAAATTTTTTTTCTATACAGTTATTATAAAAGTTCTTTCCAGTGGAAAAAAATTTTAATTTTACCTAATTATAATATTAAAAATTATTCTTTCAGTCTTTTATTTCAATCGATATTATATTTATCATTTAAATTAACCGAGAAATAATTTTGAAAAAAAACAACAATTTTTATACAATTATTTATAAAATTGCTTTTGAGTGATTGAAAATTGAGTGTTTATTCACAATAATTAGTGTAAAAGAAACCGCCGATAAAAGCCTCAATTTTATCCTTTTTTTTCGCTTGCATTTAAATACTCACTTTTCAAAAAGCACTCTTTTATATTTAAATATATTTTTTTTAAATCGAAAATTGGATTCGTTATCAATATAAAAACTGCTTGTTACGTAACTTCTGTTAACAACGATACAACAAATTTTTCTTTTCAACTAAAAAAATAGTAATTTTCCCAATTAAAAATTTTTTCTGTTGATTAATTTGTTCAATTTATTTATTATTCTTATTCCTGTTGACATTTTTTGAAATTTGATTAAAAATAAAAATAGAAATAATAACAATAACAATAATAATAATAATGTGAAAAATAACGACAATTGAGATAATAATAATAATGGAATGATATAAATGAAAGAAAGAATAAAATAGAAATAAATGAAGTAAAATAAAAAAAACAGTAATAAAATAAGTAAAATAAAAAGGAAATAAAAAACGGAAAAAAATAAAAAGAGAAATGAAAAAGCAAAGAAACGGTAATAAAAGCATCTTTAAGGGAATTACCTGTAAAAGTATGAACAACCTCTAACACTGTTGTGAGAAAAATGCTCAGCATTTTTTTCATTTCCAAAATCTTCTAGGGGATCTGACCACAAAATATCGCACATGGGACCGAAAGCAGGTGGCTCTTTGAACCTATCCAACTGTAAAAAAAAGAGACAAAAAATTAACGAATTAGTACAAAAATGTCCTACAACAATAAAAATTAAAATATTTCAAATGCACAAAGTTTTTACTCAAAATAAAATTAAAAAATCGCCTTGTAAAATTTTTCCTATATTTGTTTATTTATTCAATTTGAATATTTCATATATATACTTGTGGTTTATGTGGTTCAAAATTTGAAATGTGACAATTTAAAAGAAAAGGAGAGAAAAAAAAGAGAAAGATACCGAAAATATTTCATAAAAAGAAAATATTGTTTTTTATTTTTTTTTGCATTTATTTTCTATTGGGAGGCAAAATAGCGTTAAAACATTTTCCATTGTATAAATAAACCAGGGATGGCTTCGAAAGTTTAGTTTCGTTTTAGTTTTGAATCGCGCAACAAAACTAAATGGTCCCTGCATTAAGTTTTGGTGCTGGCAACAAAACTAAAAGGTCCCTGTATTTAGTTTTGGTGCTGGCAACGAAACTAAAAGGTCACTGTATTAAGTTTTGGTGCTGGCAACTAAACTAAAAGGTCTCTGTATTTAGTTTTCGTGCTGGCAACTAAACTAAACGGACTGGGATTAAGTTGCGGTGCCAGACTCAAAACAAAACAAGGTGACTATTATGTTTCGGAGGTCAAATTTAAACAAAACTAAATAGAAAATCAATTTAGTTTCGTGTCTAGAAGAAAATTTAATTATAAGCATAAAATTAAAATTCATAATAAAGATAATTAATTAATTAATTTTATGGATTATTATTAATAAATATTATTTAATAAGCATTAAATTATTGCAAATTTATATTAAATAATATAATGCAATTTTGAACACATTATAATATTATTTGAAACATATTATATTGCAAATATTATATCATGATATTCGCACCTGCGCAGTAGTGCACTAAGGTAAAACATATGCGCAGAAGTTCATTTTAATACTTATTCCTGTGCAGTTTTTTACCACGATACTTGCACATGTGCACAAGTATAATGTAATACATGGACCTGCGCAGTAATATACCATGATGCATATGCATGCGCAGTAATTCATTTTAATACTAATTTCTTTGCAGTTTTACACGACGATACTTGCACATGCGCAGAAGTGTTAAGTAATACTTATACCTGCGCAGTACTATACTTTGATACATACACATGCGCGAAAGTTCATTTTAATACTTATTTCTGCGCAGTTATGTACCACGATACTTGCACATGCGCAGAAGTGTTAACTAATACTTATACCTGCGCAGTAGTATACTTTGATACATACACATGCGCGAAAGTTCATTTTAATATTTATTTCTGCACAGTTATGTACCACGATACTTGCACATGCGCAGTAGTGTTAACTAATACTTATACCTGCGCAGTAGTATACTTTGATACATACAAATGCGCGAAAGTTCATTTTAATACTTATTTCTGTGCAGTTTTCGTACCACGATACTTGCACATGCGCAGTAGTGTTAACTAATACTTATACTTGCGCAGTAGTATACTTTGATACATACACATGCGCGAAAGTTCATTTTAATACTTATTTCTGTGCAGTTTTCGTACCACGATACTTGCACATGCGCAGAAGTTTATTTTGATATTAACACATGCAAATGTGTACACTAAAAAAAATTAGTTTGATTCAAATAATAAATTACTTGTCTATTATCAAATAAATATTTACTTGTATCAAATAAATTTTTTTTTGAGTTAATTAAATGGTATTTGACTCAAATACAGAAATTATTGATTCAATTACAGATTATTTGATTTAAATAAAAATTATTTGGTTCAAGTAAATATTTATTTGATAATAGACAAGTAATTCATTATTTGAATCAAATAAATTTTTTTTCAGTGTAGTGAACTACTATGATGCATACACATACACTAAACATAATTAAAATATTTAAATGTGTCAGTGTCCAAAAAGTTGTATACATTTCCCATTACATTTACACAAATAAGATAATTCTCGGTAATATTCGAATAACTGGCCTAGTAATGCAGTACGAAAACGGTAAACAAACATTCATGACTAGAGTAAACAAATGTATAGGGTGAAGTACGGATAGTTGACCACCTTTTCGAAAAGTTTGTCTAAAATCAACAATTATTGATATTTTCAAGTAGCTCTTCGATTTTTTAACACTATCACTCTTTAACTTTAAC
>JUFY01025872.1:0-16636 GCA_001855655.1 Leptopilina clavipes | reverse complement strand
CATACTACAAAAATAAATTTCAATGTTTACCTTAAAAAAATAAATTTAATGAAGATATCACTTAATCATTTTAGTGAGTGAAGAAATTTTAGTAACTGAATAATTTCGAAAAAAAAACTATTTGTGATAAGTGCATATGACACCTACGAGAGATCACAGATTTTAGTTATGTATATATATATATATCTCCATATGTGCTCAACGAGATTTACAATCTACTTTTCACTTCCGACCCTAAAGCATGCTTGTCAACGGATAATAAAGATGTTCGAACGGAAAAAGGGATACTAAGAAGTTTGACTACCATATGGCGCTTTACGCAAATTGCAAAACAAGAAAAATGTTCTTATCTTCTATTTTCAACTTCCCGGACATATACAGCAGATACATAATATTTTTTTTCCAAAAAATACTGTTCAAACAAAAAAACGACAATCGGAACGTTTCTTAAAAAAAAAACAAATCTGAGATATTTAGAGTATATAAGATTCCAGTGTAAGAAATTTGTAATTAATGCAATTAAATATTTTCATTTGGAACATTTTTTTTCTTTTTTCGTAGAGTTCAATGTCCCGCTAACATTCAAGAACGAAATTAAATATCATGTTTAAATAAAATTTTGCAATTCTTTTGCATATTGTAAAGTTATCCATAAGGAAGCGTTTGTTTTAAATTGTTAAATTGAAGATATATTGATTTAATAATAAGAGAATGCTTTCTGAAACTTCTACATAATTATTTATCCGTCGTATATATTGCGACATGTATATTCCTTCCGCGTTTCATGTGATCAATGATCTTAAAGTTTTTATTTTGCCCAAGTTGTTGGGCAAAAGTTTATTGAAAACAGGAAAAAAAATTTCCTCAAATAACGAGAGTATATTTAAGATTGTTCAATGCTATTGTCAGTTTCATGTCAGAATTTAGCTGTTAACTTGATCAATATGAAGGGGACAATTAAATTACTTTTCATTGTTTATTCATTTGCCGCTGATGCATTTTTATTCAGTGGCTGTAATTGCGGTTTGGGCGCTGGATTATTTGGAGGATGTGCTGATGTAATGTATACCAATTATCTTTGTGTTGTTCATAGGAAAAAAAAAAATTTAAGTGGAACAGCGACTGATTTTTCTATGGAATAGTGAAATTTTTTTTTATCTGTTACAGTTAAGATTTTCGCTATTCTAGAGAAACCTATCGCTGTTTCACCATGTGAAGCTTTTTATTCCATGTTCGAGAAAAATTGATGTCAATTTTTCAATGAATGTTTTACATGTTTTGGTTAAATTTGGATTTTGTTTTAATCGAATATTGTATTTATTTCAGGCTCAGTCTTCGGGACAGTATTATCAGTACTATTATCCATATCAGCAGTATGCGTATCAAAATTATCAGCAACAAACTCCGGCACAAGTTGTTTATCCACAAGCAGCGGTAGCAGCAGCAGGAACACAGACTCCAGCTGGAGGACAAGCTCCATCAGGAGGACAAGCTCCAGCAGGAGCACAAACACCAGCAGCACAAAATGCAGCCCAAGTTCCACAAGCAGCTGCAGGTCCTAATGAAATTACAGCTCCAGTTGAAGCACCAGTCGAGCAGCCAGCTGCTGCACCAGAAGCTGGAGCCCGAAGTTATGGTTACGAAAATACTTATGCTTCTAAATCCAATTCACTTGCTCAACGACAACATCAGAGTAGGCAATATTCAGCACATAATGCTCCATTGTACTCAGAACGTAATGCTCCATTGTATTCAGAACGTAATGCTCCATTGTATTCAGAAGCAGCTCTAGCTGACAGACCTAATCTACCCATTCAATCAGGACAATCCAATTATCACTTCATCGAACGTAATGCTCCATTGTATTCAGAAGCAGCTCTACCTGACAGATCTAATCTACCCATTCAATCAGGACAATCCAATTATCACTTTATCGAACGTAATCCTCCATTGTATTCAGAAGCAGCTCTAGCTGGCAAATCTAATCAAAACAACATCAGATCTGCCAATTGGCAACGATCTGCATTGATCACAATTTTGCAAGAACCTGAAACTATTCATTCCACTGGACCACAACGACCATCACGTCAAGATTTATTAAATTCTCAAAATTTGAGACCCCAGGTTATTAATCCAGCTGCCACTAGAGTTCAAGTTTTGAAAACATTGTTGTCAAATGCTCCATTGTCGCAGAATCTCTACTATGACAGTGCAATAAATCCCAGGTTTTCAAATTTGCCCAAAGCAGATTTGCCCTACACGAACGAATATCAATTTTCTGACAATAGATTATCACCAATTAATTATGACAACAGATTATCGCCAATCAACTATGAAAACAGATTATCGCCAATCAACTATGACTACTTGGCCGAAGATGAAATTACTGACAATGGCGAAATGTATAGTCCATCAATGACAAGGTATGTCTAATATTGATCGGAGATTCTTTTTTTGAATAATTAATTATTCGGTAAAAGTAGACGCCTAAAATAATTAATGAAAGCTATTAATTTGCATTTACTTAAGCAATTTAAATATACAGCAATTTCTCGATGTTCCAATATTGCAGAAATAATATCATACGGAAAAAATGAAGAAAATAATTTTTACTACTTCCATATAGTAAAATATAAACTGATTTTTGCCCATTTCTGATAATTTTTACTATTTCCCAAGTAAATTTTAGTACAATTAATTAAATTTATTACGAAAATAGTAAAAATTGAGAGAAATGCTCAGAAATTTCAGACAAAGTTTTACTTTTGTAAATAGTAAAAGTTACTTTGTATTTTTGTCCATTCAATGTTAGTAATATTGCTGCAATTTTAGATGTTGTGTTCATAAAATACACTGTAATTAAATTTGAAATCAAAAATCAGATTTTAAAATCAAAAATGTGAAAAAAAAATATCTTAATTTTTCTAATACTGTTTTATTTCTCTTTTAGTTGGGATGAAGAAGATGATGTCTCTCCAGTATTTTACCACGATACCAAGGAAAATAAATGGTATTATTTATAGGAAACCATTATATATTATAATTTGTATTAAATACACGAATCTGACAAAGTAAAGTAACTTCAAGTTACTTTAAACGATTTATCAAAAAGAACGAAATTGAAGAGAAAAATGAATCGTTCCATTTTTTTAAAGTATCGAAATAATCAATGTATGAAAAATTATTAATAAAAAAATAAGAATAAAAAATTAGAAAAACATGTAAAATTTTGTTAAATTGTTAATACCTTTCTATTTATAATTTGGAACATTTTTCGTCAAAACTTTCGAGTCATATATATGAAAAATAAATAATTGTTTTAATTTTCAAGAAAAAGGAAAAATTGGAACCATTTTGAAACATTATTTTTCAGTTATTTTACCAATATTAAAAGATAAAAAATTGCAAAAGATATTTTACAATAATTTGTTAATTAAATTTATAAAAGTTTTTATGAATCTCTTGACACGATTTGATATATTTATTAAAGAAAAACAAAACAATAATAACAACATGTAATTTTATGATAAATTTATCAAAATTGATTAATTAACAAAAAGACAAATAAATGAAAGTGAATCAAGGTCGACATGGTGTCTTCATTTCGAATCAGCAAATTTTGAAACTTTTGTTTAAACTGGGTCACAAGATATTAAAGAATTTCATTCGCGTAATTACGTGACTTTAATACGAAACAATTAAAAAAAACAAACAAACAATAGAATTATTTGTTTGTGAGAATAACTTTTATTTCATTAAATTCGCTTATTAATTGATAAAATTCAAAAGAATTTGAAAAAAAAATCGAAAAGGCAAAATATTACAACAAAGGTGCATCGAAATATTGATATTTTTAATTTAAGAATATAATTTTGACTCCATATTTAAAAATTATATTCAATTTTATTTCTCGATTTAAATTACAATGTTTTTGAATTAAGAAAAAATTCAGAAATATTTTAAAAATAATAAACAATTCTTAAATTTAGAAATATTCTTAAATCCAGAAAGACTTTTAAATTTAGAAATACTTTTCAATTTAAAACTACTCTTAAATTTAGAAATAGTTTTAGAAACATTATTTTCTAAAATACTTTTTAAATAATACTTTTCCCTTTAAAATTTAAGAAATAATCTTAAATTTTACAAAACGAGAAAATACCTATTATTTGAAAAATTATTATATTTCAACTATAGGAGAATAAAATATATTTTTAAATAATAAATGTCAAAATTATAATTTATAATAAAATTGATTTTGTTAATTTTTCAGCTGATGACGTTATTTCAAGAGTTTAATAATAATAATAATAATAAACACTCTCTTGCCAAATTTTACAAAAAAAAAAAAAAATTACCAATTTCCGTATCCGGAGGAATTTAACAAATATTGCATTCACAATACTTCCGGTTTTTAATCTTAAAAACATAAAATTATTGATAAATTTAAAACAGGAAAACAAATTTTTTTTCCACACAGTTCGGAAGGATATATTAAAATCTCATCAACTCATTAGTTAGTGTAACGTCAAAAAATCAAGTTTTACAATGAAGGCGACAGTATTGTTATTTTTTTTAATTGTCACTTTAACATTAAAAGATTCAAATTCAAAATGCATCGAACGTATTGAACTTGTTTGTAATGTAAAGTATCCAAGAAACATTTTTTATTTAAATTTTTTTTAATTTTTTGCAAAATAATTATTAGAAAATTTTTATTAATTATATTATTAATTATAATTTATTAATTAATTATTGAATAAAAAAAATAGATAAATTAATTTATGTTCAAATTAAAAAGAAAATGTTTTTTTTACATGAAAAAAATTTTTTTTTTTTGAAATTGTTAACATAAAGAAAGTAAAAATTTAATTACGAATTTTTTTCATAAATATATCCTACTTTTACAGAGAGTGCCTGATTGTGATAATAAATGTCAAAGAAGAAAATACGAAGCTCGTTCAATGCGTGCAAAATCTATCGATTTAATGGAACGAAATCCAAGTGTTTTCATTTATAATAAATCGCCAGCTATCAAAAAACCAAGAATATTTAGAGGACCAATTTTCCAATTGTCAAGAAGAATTCCTGTTCAGCCCATGATAAGAAAATTAATTCCAATTGTTAATAGAAATAATTATTTACAACCTTATTCATTGGATTTGGAAAATAGACGTAAAAAGAAATCGAAGAAACTTTGTCGTCGTTACGAATGCCATATAAATACATGCAAAAAAAAATGTCAGGATATAAATATCAATGGTCCAACTGATTTCAAATTAATCGATTCAGTTAGAATATCAGATGAAGACACCAATCTTTCTCCTGAGTATGATTATTTTCTTTAATTAATTTTCAAAAAATGTCTTTCTACTTTTTTTAAATTTACACTTTGCCTCGAATTTTGTCTATAAATTTTTTTTACAGTAAAAATTAATCGAATGTACTTTTTTTTACTTTTCAGATTTGATGAATGCAGTGAGTGTTTCTATCAGTCACCCCTGTGTCATTATGATGAAATCATTGATTCGACTCCAAGGTATACTAGAAAATTTCACTCAAAGAATTTATTTCCAAAGTAAAAAGTATTTCAAGTAATAATAAAAATATTAATAAATAATATAATAATAATAATTTTTATAATGATATAATAATATTCAATTAACAATTCATAATAATAAATATTTTAATCATATAATAATTAACTATTTTAATCATATAATAATTAACTAATAATTCATAATAATAATTATTATTATGATAATATAATATCTAATTAATAATTATTAACAACAAATATTGAATAAAAAAAAATAATTTAATTTCTTTCTTTTAGTTTAGATGATTTTGATTATTCGCAAAGACAGCAGTATCATTGCGATGAAGATACAGATATTCCCAGGTAATTCACCTGAGTATTTAATATTTTTTTCAAAATTAATTTTTAACTATTTTCTTTTTATTTTTCTAATAGAAAAAATTTTTTTTCATTTTAAGAACAAATTTTTTGCAAATAAATTTTCAATAATAACTTTCATTTAAATTTTCAATCAAAAAATTATTCATTAAATTGCATTATTTAATTGAAAATTATTATTGGAAATTATTGTTGAAAATTATTGTTGAAAATTATTGTTGAAAATTAATTATAAAAAATCTTCGTTTTATTTTTTCATAGTTTCGACGAATTTGATGAACCACAACAACATTGCGATGAGATCGACAACGATTCCGTTTCAAGGTTCATATTAAATTTTGATACTTTTTTATTTGAATTTTTTAATTATTAGAAAAATAATTGTAAATTTTATATTTAAAAATTAATTTACAATGTTTATTTTCTTTTTCAAGCATTTGTCACGAATTTGATGAGCCTCAGCATCATTACGATGAAATGAACGATTCAATTCAAAGGTTGGACAATAATAATTTTTTTAACAATATTGTAACGATAATTAAAATAATAAAAAAAAAGTTGAATTCCTAAAGTAATTAAATTAAAATTTCTCATTTTTCAGCTTTGATGATTGTGCTGACGAGAGTTACTAGCTGTGGCAATATTAAAATGACGATTTGATATCTTACCAGGCATCAATGACTAAACAAATAAAAAATTTATTTTTTTTGCAAATATAATTCTACATAATAAAAAATACGACTTTTGTGTATATAAATAAAATTTTTATAATAAAAAAAATGAGTAATATTTATTCAAATATTTCTGTGTCCCTGCTAATAAATTAATCTTCAATATCTTTTATTAAAAAAAAAACAATGTCAAAAAAAGAGAATTATTATAGTGATTAAAAATAACTTCTTTAAATAAAATTCATTTAAAAGTAATTTTATCCAAACAAAATTGTTTTATCTTGAAAAAAAATTTTTTTTACACTGAAAATTAATTTTCAAGTAAAAATAATACTTTTGCCTGAAATTATTAACTTAATGAAACATTTACTTAATTTTTAATAGTCAAAGTTGTCCTTTCGCGACAAACGTTTTATATTTAAAAAATAATTCTTTAATTAATTAAATTTTAAGAAAAAAATGCATGAAGTTACATAACTGTAATAATATCAAATAATATAAAAATAAAATTATAATTAATAATATAATTTTACAATATATTAAAAAATTTTTTGTCCTTAATTAATTTAAAACTGATTTTTTATTTCAGTTTTTCATTCTAAAACTGATTTTTTCAAATTCCCAGTGAATAAAATTTTATAGGGCCGAATTTCTATTTTACCGAATTTTCCCATCTTCTACAAAATTTTTATACAAAAGTAAATTTTTCTATTAACTAGTTTACAGAATATTTATTTAAAAGAATTTTCAATTGAAAGAACGCATTTCAGTAGCATTTCTATAAAAGAGAATTTTTACTTAATGGAATCCTTGAAGAAATAAAGAAATTAAATATTTTATTAAATTTTTAAATTCTATTCAACTATAATCGAAATATTCATTCGATAAAACATTCTTTACTTGAAAATTCGTTTGAATTCTGCAAAATAAAATTTATACTAACGAAAAATTTCCCCTCAAGAGAATATTTATTTTATTGAATTTCACTTTAACGGGGAATTTTCATTTATTAGTAGAATTTTTTATTTAACAAAATTTCTACTTCGCCGAATTTTCTCGAAAAAAAATTTCCATTTTCATCGAATCTTTATTAAAATAAATAAACGAAAATTCGAACAAATGAAAATTTTGTAGAATTGCAAATTCTTTTAATTA
Source organism: Leptopilina clavipes (assembly GCA_001855655.1). Classification (NCBI taxonomy): domain Eukaryota; kingdom Metazoa; phylum Arthropoda; class Insecta; order Hymenoptera; family Figitidae; genus Leptopilina; species Leptopilina clavipes. Next base: position 8,893 of record JUFY01025872.1, on the reverse strand, counting down.
AAAAATCGGCAACATAAAAATTCTCCACTTATTAAAAAATCGATTCAATTATTTTATAAATTCTACCTTATTTCGTAGAAATTCGACCGTATAAAACTTCGAAACACTGTTAACTTAACACTCATGACATATTTTTTTATAAAATAATCATTATGAGCTTTATTAAATATTAATTTTCAGAAGTAAAAAATTTTACCCATTTATGTTTATTAAAAAAAAAAGATTTTTCCACTTATTCAATTATTTCGAAACGCAAAAGAACGCGAGAATTACACACACAATATTTCTTAAAAACAAAATTTATATTCCATAATTTCGTTTCTTCCAAAAGGAAACAATATGTAGAAAGAATGCCAAGTGAGAGAAAAAAAAACATACAAACAAATATTCAATATTATTTGGGATTGAATACATTTGACATCCGGAAAAGAAATTATTGAAAATAAAAATGTAAAATATTGATAGAAATATCGAAATATCGTATGAGATGGGAAACTAATTATGTATCAATAATCATATTTTTCTTTCCGCTTTTGAATAAATACAGGAAGTTATTTTATAAACTTTCAGGATCAATGACCACAATTATTTGTAATATTTCAAAACAGGGAAAGAAAAATTCTTCGAGATCGAGAATATATTTAAATCTCGACATCTCAACAGTCAGTGCAATGTCAGAATAGTTGGAATTCATATTAATTAATTAGTCAATTACAATATGAAGTTCGCATTTGTGTTATTCTTTCTAATTGTCGCTACGGCGCTTCAATCTTCATTAGCCAACCAATGTTGCAAGAAAAAGTGTATTCCACTGAAATTATCATTATCATGTGATGTAATGTATCAATTTTGTTTTATTAATCTTTAATAATTACACTGCAAAAACAAGTGTCTCATTTTGAGACGTTTTGTCCACATATTTGAGTCACGTGTCTCAAATATGTGGACAAAACGTCTCAAAATGAGACACTTGTAAGACACTTGTTTTTGCAGTGTAATCGCAACTTCTATTATAATAATCAATTTTTATTTAATTAACCCCCTCGGGAATTATTTCTCTGCTTGTTCATCTCCTAAAAGAAGGAGATTTGAAAAGTAATTTTAAAAGTCGTCATTAGTTTGAATTTTGCGGTAAATGTACACATTTAAAATTTCGATAAGTGAGTTTTTTCAATCTGTTGTCGATTAAAAATTTGTAATTTTGTAATTGAGATTGAGATTTTGTGATCTGTAATTGTGACACGATGTGAAGAAAGGAACCTAAGAAGAAAAAATTTTTAGCTTGTTTGTAATTTTTGTGAGTAAAAAAAAAAGAGAGAATAAACTTGTTTTCAATAAAAACGGATTTCGATTTTACGCATAATATATTAATAAAAATAAACTCAGGATAAATCTATCACAAACATGAACTATAATTCGTTTGCTTCTAACTTCCTTCAGAGTGTGTCACAATTATTGCATTTCTCTACCTTTCTTCAGAGTGTGTCTTAATTATTGTATTAGTTTTAGTGAACTTTGCTCATTGTAGCAATGTTTGTTTTATTTCAGGAGATTTTAGAATTGTAATTATTATTTGATGATTGAATTTAGAGAACGCTAAGTAAGATTCATCTGGTAAATTAAATCTGTATTAGTTGGCATCAATATTGATTATCTTTGTGTTATTTACAGAAATCGAAAAAATGCCACGGACATCATAGACATCATTGTAGGCATCATCATCATCATCACAGACATCATAGACATCATCATGGTCACCATGGTTACATGAGCCCTATGGGTTTCCAATGTATTCCATCAATGCCACAACCAATGCCACCACCGATGCCAATACCAATGCCAATGCCATTGCCACCACCGATGCCAATGTCAATGCCACAACCAATTCCATGCCCTATGCCAATGCCAGCACCGATGCCAGCACCGATGCCAGCACCGATGCCAATGCCAATGCCACCACCAATGCCAATGCCAGCACCGATGCCAATGCCACAACCAATGCCATGCCCTATGCCAATGCCACCACCGATGCCAGCACCGATGCCAATGCCAATGCCAGCACCGATGCCAATGCCAATGCCAATGCCAGCACCGATGCCAATGCCAGCACCGATGCCAATGCCAGCGCCGATGCCAATGCCAGCCCCGATGCCAATGCCATATTCTACGTCAATAATGTCAGCTCCTATGCCTTCTCCAGCTTGTGTACCTATTTATGGACATATGCGACACCATCATCATCAACATCCACACCATCACCGCAGGCATCATCATCATCATCGTCATTGTTGCAAATCTCGCAGGAAGAATTGCCACTGCAATTGCTGTCGTCATAAGAAAAGCGGCAGTCACGGATGTTTGAAATTATGCGTGAAGAAACAAAAACGCTCGCCAAATGCCGACTTTTATGAACCTGATATGCTAACATACAACACTGACTCAACGCAAGACAGCGATCCAAGGTATAACAAATTAAATTCACACTTTATATGAGAAATAATACGTGATCAGAATGTAAAATAAGATTTACTAATTTCACTTGTATTAAATATTATGCCAATCGTATCAAGTGTTTCAAACTTTTACGATAATTTCATAGTATTTTAAATTTTTTAACAGTGCATCAAAATTCGTAGGACTCTGAAAGGGTCACGATCCAATAAATTAATTGCTTTATCAACTAGATTCGAGTTCTTGACTGATTCCAAGAATCTAAAATTACGGATTGTCGAATGATTTTTACTACTTGAACTTTTTTCTCGATTTTGAAATGTATTCAAATTCTTGAAGAATTTCAAGAGCCTAAAATTTACGGATTGTCGAATAATTTCTAGTACTTGAATTTATTGCTAAATTTTTGAATTAATTCAAGTTCTTGAAGAATTTTGAAAGCCTAAAATTTACGAAGCTGAAGTTATACCAACGTTTATGTAGACCAAAGAAGAAAAAAAATTTTTTTTAAGATCCAGAAGCAAGTAATTTTTGACAAAAAGAACTTGATTATGTCCCCTATTACTCCCTTAAAAAAATTTTGATGAAAACCAAGGCGAGGAAGACTTTGGTTACTGACAAATTTTAATTTTTGTTTCCTAATTCGTCAAAGTAAACATTGGTAACTTCATCTTCATTAAACTTTACGGAATGTAGAATAATTTCTAGTACTTGAACTTCTTGCTAAACTTTTTAATGAATTCAAGTTCTTGAAGAATTTTGAGAGCCTAAACTTTACGGATTGTCGAATAATTTCTAGTACTTGAACTTCTTGCTAAACTTTTGAATGAATTCAAGTTCTTGAAGAATTTTGAGTGCCTAAACTTTACGGAATGTCGAATAATTTTTAGTACTTGAACTTCTTGCTAAACTTTTGAATGAATTCAAGTTCTTGAAGAATTTTGAGAGCCTAAACTTTACGGATTGTCGAATAATTTTTAGTACTTGAACTTCTTACTAAATTTTTAAACTAATTCAAGTTCTTGAAGAATTTGATCAGATTTTTGAGTGAATTCAAGTTAAATTTGAATTTCCTTCTTTACAGTTATGACGAAGAGACAGGAACTTTTGAAATGCCCCAATATTATCAAGATGAAGTCTTCTCATACTGATTTGACAATGCCGAACTGCTAACTTTATCCTATTGACTTATCAAAATATGTAAATATATCTTAACATTTAGTATTATATGATATAATACTAATTATGTGTAATATTGCATGAAACTACCAATAAAAAATTTATAATTGAAATTAAACAAAAATTAATTTTATTTATATAATAATTTATCAGTTTATTCTAATGAGATTATGAGCAAAATTTAAAAAATTCTATTCTTATTTAAAAATAAAGTTTAGACAGTATAAATAGAAAAACTCTTTGTACGAAAATATCTTTGCGAAAATTTTCTATTTTACCTAAATAATATTTGTCTCTTAGTTTATAATAATTTAGATTTTATTCAAGTTATTAAAAATTTGAAATATAATGAATCATTATATTTTGATTTTTAATAAATGGAATGTCAATTTTTTTAAATCTGCACTTAAATTCAATGCCCAATATATAAATAATAAAGATATATAATGATAGGCATATAAAAATAAGAACATGTTTAATCGCTAAAAAAACTTTTAATTGTAGTAATAATAAAATTATCGGATGAGGAAATCACAACAAGCGTAAAAACGAAAAGTTACAAACAATGAAAAATAAATAAATGAAATATAACAACAATGTTGAAATTTACAAATACTTCAATATAGAAGAAAAACTTTCATTATCAAATATAATACCTTATCGCAAATTATTGAAACATCATAAAGAGATTTCCAACTTTTTTTTCAATTGTCATTATTTATCATAACACAATTGAAAAAAAAATGAATAATCTTTACGGAAGAGTTTGAAGCTCAAGATGTTTCTTTTTGGAAGCACGTACCTCCTGATAATTTGTTAAATGATTTTGAATAAATAGTCCAGGCAAATTCATCAAGGGACAAGTTTCACACAAGCAACAATGAAGAACTCATTTCTTACATTGGGCTTTGCCATAATTCTGACAATCTTAATTTATAATGATTGTCAGGGATTTCCCACCAATCAATCAAATATTCACTATCATCTTCAAAAACGAGATTCAAATTTAAACCAAGAATTAGAAAATTTACGAGAAGAAATTGAAAATCTAAATCGCACTTCAAATACAACACTACGAGATTATATTCTGGATAGATTCAGTTCATTATTACAAAATAATCCAGAACTTAATCAGGTAAGAATTAATATTTTTTAAAATAATTTTTTTATTCTTTTTTTCATTAAGAAAAACATTCATTTGTATTTCTAATTATTGAAAATGTACAATTAACATTGTTTCCTTTGCAGACATTGGTATTACCTATTCTGGAGAGAATGCGTCGAAAGTCTGAGAATAATCATGTATTTGTCTTGACAAACCATTAACATCACAACAACAAGCAGATCTCAAGGAAATAATGAAAAAAATTGAAAAATATCGTAAAACATCTAAAAAGACAAAAATTACAACAGAAACAACAAGTACTGATGATGAGGATAATGAAGATGATATTATTCCAAAAGGTAAAAATGAAGACAAACATGGAAATAATAAACTTCAAAAAGATGACACTGGTAAGAAACCTAATGATAATACTACAAATGATAACACTGGAAATCCCAAGGAAGCTAAGAAAAAGGATCACCATAAAAATAATACTTCTGGTGATGATGAAGATGATGGTGATGATGAAGATGATGGTGATGATGAAGATGATGGTGATGATGAAGATGATGGTGATGATGAAGATGAAGACGATTCTGTCAATGATGGTAAGAAAAAGTCCAAGAAAAACGAATCAAAGAAACCTTCCAATGAATCTAAAGATAATTCTCCCGAGAATGATAATGACAATGATGACGATTCAACTAATGGTAATCCAAAAGATGAGGATTGTACATTCTTAGAAAAACTTGAAAAATACTTCGACGATTTTATAAATGAAGCATCCAATCAAATGGAAAATCTAAAGAAACTAAAACAAACCATGTGTCAATTTTTCTGTAACAAAGATAAATCGAATAAGAAACCACGAATCGTAACAAAAAAAGTTGTCACAAAAGAATACACAACAACGGAGGCAAAGAAAAAGAAACGAGACAATAATGGTACAATCATTGAAGATGACGAGGAAATGGAAACATCATCATTAAAATCCACTGTACCACTTGAAGTTACTTTGAAAAATCCGAAAATTAAACGACAACATAAGGCGCACAAACATCATGAAGCAAGGAAAATGAATTCAAAATCATCATCATCAAAAACAACTATTACTCCACCAATTATGAAGGATCAGGAAAATATTGAAAGTGATGACAATAAAGATTTACAACCTTTTCCAACTAAAATCGAAGATTCGACAAATATTTCCAGTCAGGATAATGACGAAGAAAATGACGGAAAAAATGACGAAACTTCAAGTAGTAAAAGTAACGAAGAAACAACAAATAATGATGAATTTCAACCATACAAAATTTGAAAATTCAAATGAAATTTTAAAATTGGGTTCAACTCGTACGTCTAATATTTTACTTCACATTAGTCAAATTTTTAAATTTACTGTTGTTGTCATCATTATTTCTATTGTACTTTTACCATTTGTTACATTATTACTAACATTGCGTGTACGTCACAGATACAGATGTTTTATTAGATTAGTTTCTTTTTAAATAATCTAACACATTTACCGATTCTACATGTATATATATATATATAAATTGTTAATAAAAAATAAAAATTATTCTAATTCTAAAAAACTTGTATTTCATCATTTTATCCTTTATTGTAAAAAAAATTTCTGAATGACAAAAATTTTAGAATTAAGTAAAATAATGAAAAATTAAATTAAGATAAGAAGAAAAAGTGAAGCAGGAAATTTCACTTATTTAAATTTAGACAGTAAATAATTTCTCTCATTGAAATACATTGAACGTTTAAAGAGCACACAAAGAATATATAAATTTCAACCCAAAGATTTGATTTTAAAAATAAGATTTATCAAAACTGCATTTTTCACTTTATGTCAATAGTTTATTTCATCCTATTATTTATTTATTTCAATATTAAACGAAATCATTAAGATAAAATAAAATTATAAATTTCATTTTATGTTAATAAATTGAAAATATTTTATTAAATATTATAAGTCTGTAAAAACTAAAAAGTGGATCACAACAAAAGTATCGAATCTGCAAAATTTGAAATTATATACTTTCATTGCCACTTTTCAAGGTTAACCTGGAAAATAAATGACGTGATTTGTATAATTGAGCAATAATAATGAAATTACATTCACTGTTGGCAAATAATTAAATTTTTTATTCTTTTTTTACAAACACTGCTGAATTTACATTATTCAATTAAATTTGTTTTTGACACATTTTTATAGAGAAAAAATTATGATAAATAAAATTTATAATATATCAAAATTACAAACAAATATATTATTTACTGGAAAATATATATAAATTAATTTTATAATAATTATACCAACAATAAACGCATATATCCATAATTTAAATGCTTCTAATGCTTGTTCTATTCTAATAATTTTAATATTAACAAATAATTTATTATTATTTAGTAAATAATTTAATATTTACTTAATTTATAATAATTTATAATATTAATTCCATAATTGATTTATATTGATGTGTTATAATTTAAAATATGTAAATAATAAAGAAAATGACGTGTTCTGAATTAGAACTGTTTTTAATAACGTTTTCAAGGACAAATTTAAAATTCTTGGAAAAAGCCCCCCCTCATTTACTTTTACAATTTTTGACCTAGAAGACTAAAATTTGGTACACAAGTGTTTTATCCACTTGTGCATACAATAAAAAAAATAACTGAACTAGATTGAAATTAATTTTAATTGCGTCTTTAAGAAAAAAGTGAATTATCAAAAATAGGGTAACATTCTCTTAACTTCAAATAATTTTTGACCTACAATCACTGAAAGGTATACATATGAAAATACACATATGTGTATTTTCATTTGTAAATTTCAGAAAAAATGTAACGAATTGGGTTAGAATTGAATTTAACAGTGTTTTCAAAGAAGAAATGATAAAATTTCCGATACTTTTTGACCTAAAAGGTTGAAATTTGGTACAAATTTTGTATTTGCACGTAAAAATTACAATAAAAATATAGCGGATCTGGTTAGAAATTGATTTCAATATCGTTAATCAAGAAAAAATTGGAATTAATAAAAAAAAGACCACTCCACTGCATATTTCCGATACTTTTTTGACCTAAAAGGTTAAAATCTGGTAAAAATTTGTATTTTCATGTGTAGAGTACAGGAAAAATAAACCAAATGGGACTGGAATTAATTTTTTATATAATTTTTAAGGAAAAACTTGGAATTTTGGGAAAAAGACGATTCCCATCCCTTGAATTCCGATACTTCTTGACCTAAAAGACTGAAATTTGGTACAAATTTAATATATCAAAGAAGGAGTTTAATATTTTGAAAAATTAGTGTCCCTCCATTTAACTTTGGAATACTTTTTGACCTAAAAGGCTGAAATTTAGTGCACATATGTTCCTGTAGATTACAGAAAAAGATATAGCAAATTTAATTGCAATTGATGGGAATTGACTTCATAAAAGTGTTTTTAATCAAAAATGAAAAATTCAAAAATAAGGAATTTTTTTTCTCTAATTTAGAGAATTTTCGACCTGAATAATTAAAATTTGGTAAAAAAATAGGTTCAATTTTTCTGCATTTAAAAAAAAACATACCAAACCTAATTGAATTTTAATTTTTCTATTCTTCTTTTTTAGAAATAAATTAAAAATTATTTGCATTCGTTTTAAAATGTTAAAAAAAACATTTAATAAAAATGGAGAACTGAATTTTATTATATTCATAAGAATTTATAAAATAATGCTCATATGTCGCTCTATTGTTAACTCTTTTTTCACACATTAGGTGTATTATACATTGTGAGGACAATAATTGCATTCTTCCTGTTTTAAAGTCAATTATATTGATCATTAAATTTAATGACGTATGAAATATATCTCTAGTACACGGCTTCTTTAAAATTTATTTAACAATATTTTCTTAAGACGCTGCGTAAATATTATATCGAAACATTTACATATTAAATTAATAATATTGTAATATTTTCTGTCTATTGTTTATTTATTTATTTCAAAAGTAAAAATATTATAATATTTCAGTGTTTGAAAATGTTTTTACTACAGCTAGAGAAATATTATTATATTAAATAAAACATTTATTCTTTGTGTGTAAAAATAAATATGGTAATTTATTTCATATTGTTACTGAGTTTGAGAATATAA
>JUFY01025866.1:0-21332 GCA_001855655.1 Leptopilina clavipes | reverse complement strand
GGGGGGGATTTTTTTATGATTTACAAAAATTTTAAAATTTTCAAAAATAGAAAATTTTAACGATTCTTGCTTTTTTCCTTCTTCTTTTCTTCTTTTTTCTGATTTTGTTGATTAACAAAAATTTGTTTCTTGCAAAATTTTTGTAAAACATTTTCCTCCTTTCCTTTCCAATTTATTTACTTATTTATTTATTTAATAAACTACTGCTTCACATTGCTTTTTTCCTGTTTGCTTCTTCTTCTTCTTTTTTTACAGCCCCGTGGAATTCATTGTCTCTCGATTGTTGTCTGATTACTGTCTGCGATGTGTGCAAGTCAAATACGTTTTCTCGCTTTCGACTAAAGCTTAGAATTTATTAATGGTCCAGACGCCGAAGGGACAGCGAACTTGTCGAGATTGCTTTCTCTTCCCCTTTTCTTTTTTATTTTGGAGAATAAATGGAAGAATCTAACACTATTTTTCGTCAATTGGAGAAATTTTTGGAAGAAATTGATGGAAAATTTTTTTCTTATTTAATTTAGTACTTTATGAATAAAACAAAATTGAAATAAGCCAAAGAAAACAAAGGAAACGAAGTTAATTGAACTCACTGGAAGAATATATTTGAAAAATAAGAAAAGAGAGAAAAAAAACGAATTTATATCAAATTATTTTTGATTTTGGAATCTTGGAAAGGAAAATGGGAAAATTAAGCTTGATATTTTTCTAAAACGGAGAAGAAATTCATGTATGGAACAATAAATGGAAACGGATTTTGTTGAAAAAATAGGAAAAAAAAATACAAATAAGCAACTGAATTTCATTGGTACGATGGGAAATTTAATTTCTCCACTCGAGACAATTGAATGGTGACAATAATGAGGAGAAGATTTGATATTTTAGACGACTTTGTCCCTTTGTTACTAAATATTATCCATGAGAGCAATGCACTCTCGTTGACTTTACGTTGTTCTCTTGTGTCTCCATTTACAGAATTACCATTTGCATTTTACTAGCAAAAAAAGAGGACCATTTACACTTCTCCGTAAATTCTATTTTCACTTAGGTATGTATCCACTTTGTTGGTATTTCCCTTTTTGTTCTTTTGTTTTTTTTTTCTTTCTCTAGACACTGTCACTTGAAAGGAAATTTCAAAATTTATTTCCCCGCAAATTAACAAATTTACTTACATCCCTGAAATAATTAAAATAATAGTTTTTATTAAAAAAGTTTCTTTATAAAGAAATTGCTTTTATTAAAAAATAATAGTTTTAATAATTAAAAATATTGCATTTATAAAAAATATTTTTCATAAAAAATTCCGTTTATAAAAAAATAGCTTTCATAAAATAATATATTTAATACAAAAGGGTTTAAACAATAAAAAAAATTGCTTTTATAAAAAATATTTTTCGTAAAAACATTGTTTTCATACAAAAAAGTTGCTTTTATAAAAAAAAGTTTTTAAATAAAAAAAAAAAACATCTAGTTTTAGAAAAATGAATTTTTATTTTTTTAATGTCAAAGGGAAAATCGTGGGAAATTTTTCTGTCGAAACCCTATAAATTCTCACCCCCTTTCTTGCAAAGTGAATTATTATTATTTAGAGAATAAAATTTTCAAATATATTGTGTTTTCAGTTTTTAATTTTTTCCAGGTGTGCACGAGGGATCAAATATAATAATCAATTATAATAACAATTATTATTATTATTAATTGGTTGGTTCCCGATTGAGGCGCTCGCGATGAATCTCGTCGTCGTTGTCGTCGTCGTCGTCGACGATTGTCACCGAGAGACGCGCAATTGCGTCGTTCTTTTTTCCAAGTTTTTTTTTCTCAATACAGATATTATACCCTCTCCGTATACTAGTTGTATATAACGTCGCAATGAAGAAGAGATTCGCGCTGATGTTCTCTTCCTTCTTATTCGTGAGACTTCTTCATGCGCAAGCTCTCTCATGATCCCTTTGTGTTATTTTCGGCGGAATCACAGTTCGAAGCTTTAAATAGGACCGAGTTTCCGACGAAGAAGGCAGTTCATAATATCGTTTCTACATGCTGGAGCATCGTACAATATTCGACGTAAGTAATAAACAAAAGAAGGAGGGGAAGAAAAATAATTTAATTCATTAATTATTGTCAATTTAATTTTTTTTTCATTTTAGATTTTTCTTTATAATTTTTCTGTTCGGTAAATTTTCCTTTTAGTTCCCTCTCCCTCTCTCTCTCTCATTCTCCTCCTCTCACCCTCTGTGACCAAAGTCACTCTCGTGGATCGAACATTATGTTGGTCAGGGTTGTCAGATGGGAGGACCGGAAATCCGGGACAACCACCGACCGGAAGAATCATTTTTTTTCCCCCATCGAGAATGACAGTGAAAGTGCTTTGAAAAAGAATTTTTGACATTTTATTCTTTTTCAAATTATTTTTTGATTTTTAATCTGAGAAAAATGATTTTCAATTTCCTTTGAAATAATTTTAATTCTTTTCATTGATGAAATCGCAAATTAAATTCGCGATCAAACATATAAATTTCTTAAATTATATCAAATTGAGAAAGAAATTTGTAGGGAATAAATTTTCATATAATTTATTTTCAATTATTAAATGCGAAATGATTTTTCTAAGTTAAATTATTTTTAGGGTTTAAATTATATAATCACAATGGTAATTAATAATTAACTATTTGTATGGGAAAATTATAAATTGACAAAGTTTTATTGAAGTATTATGTAAATGGTGAGAAAAATTTTTTAAATTAATTTCCAATTTAAATGGTCAATTTATTAATTAATATTAATAGTTGATAAAATAATAGACAAATTAATTATTAACTCATGTTAATTAATTAGTAATTCATCAAATTAAGTGATTAGTAATTCATCCAATTAAATAATTAGTAATTCATTTATTTAAATAAAATGTAATTAATTCATCTAACTTATTTATCTAATTTATTAATTAGCAATTAATTAATCTAACTAATTATTTTGTAACTAATTTATATAATTCATTAATTAGTCATTAATTCATCTAACTTATTTATCTAATTCATTAATTAGCAATTAATTAATCTAACTAATTAATTTGCAACTAATGCATCTAATTAATTAGTAATTAATTCAACTAATTAATGAATAAGTTATTTATTTAATAAGTGAATGAGTTATTAATTAATTTGCTAAAAAATCTTTCACGTAAATCGATATTTTCCGCTGATAATTGTTAACTTGATTATAATTTACTTCAGTGAAGCATTGTTTTTATTTACATTTAAGAGAAAAATATCAAAATCCACGTGTTTTCAATAATTATATATTATAAATTCCAAACGATCATTAAAATAAAATTTTTCTGCTTTAAAGTAATGAAATTTTTCTAATTTTTTTTTTTTAAATTAATTTAACTATAAAACTATTAAATTTCTTGTTAAATCGTTTTATTTTGTCATTAAGCTATAAAAAGATATTGGACTCACTGGAAATTACAATCAATTTTCAAAAAATAAGTTATTTAAACATATTTTTTAATGGGTGTCTAATTTAATTTAGAAAATTTATTTTATAAAAATTAATTTCATTTATTTAATTAAAATTAATTTAATTAATTTAATTTAAATTAAATTGATAACTAATTCAAAGAGAAAAATTTATACTTTGATTTTATTTAAAACAATTTCGACTTGAGAATAATAAATTATATATTTTAATTAGTAGAAATAATTCGTGGGACTTTTTTTTTTTTTTTTTTTTTTGAAAAATAAAAATGCAAATTTCGTTAAATTTTAATAAAGGGAGTTTTCCTGAAATACAAATGAATGAAATTTGTATATAAAATATGAAATGTTTAAATATAAATATTGCGTAGGACATTGCCGTGCACTTTTTCATTGTATGCGGCAGACTGCGTGAATTTCCCGCGCACATAAGCTTCCGGTATCATCGTCAAAATTTGCCATCGTTTTCTTGGCACTCATTCCAAATATTGTCGCTCCTGACACTTTTCGACAGGAAATTATATTAATATTATTATATATATATATACGATGCCGGCCTTTTTCCTAAGAGAGCGGCGCGGTGAAATATTTAATTTCGGATACAAGGCAATGTTTTATTCGCGAAAATTTTCAAGGCACTTTCAACCTTGATTCTATGCCACTAATAGTCAATAAAATCAAATTTTATTCACGTCATTATCGAATCCTCCTCCTAAACCTCTACCTATATATTTTCTATTCTTTTTTTATTTACCGAATTACTGATATTACTATATATTTTCTATTATTTATTTTATTCGCCTAATTATTGACATTACTTTATATTTTCCATTATTTATTTATATATTTATTCCATAAAAATCTTGTTTTGCAATTAAATAAATCGAATTCGTTTGTTAAAATTCAAAAAACAAGTTTGTTTGTTTAAAAAAAAATTTTTTTTCTCTTTTCGGCGAAATGTCTATTTTCTTTTTTTTTTTTAGCGAAAGGAAAATAAAAAATTTTTTTTCCATCTGGTGAAATATTTTCTTTAAATTACTGTGAGTATTAAAATTTATATGCTTCTTTTTCGTTACAGAAACTGGATTCTTTAAAAAGTGATATTAGATACTTGCTTTATCCGAAAGTGCGTACTTTTTATTATTGTTAAAAAAAAGAATATATATACGGTAAAGCACGATAAAAGTTGGTATTTGCATGCCGTGACGTCAGATTGAAAACAATAATATTATTTCAAAATAGTTGAATATTTTTTTTTTTTAAAATCATTTTTTTTTCTTCAATTTCTGTAGAAATTTTCATATAATTTTTTTTTTTTTGTTAATATTTTGTAAACCTATGTGTAATTTTTTCTTGCATTTTGCACGAAGATTGTATCTTTTTTTTCTTTTTTTAAAGGTAAAATTTGCATTATAAATATTAACTTTTTTATTTTCGAAAAATAGGAAAAAAGAAAAATGTTTGTCTATTTTTGAATAATATTAGATAATTTTAATAATATTAGACAATTTTGATAATTTTAATAATATTAGACAATTTTAATAATATTAAATCATTTTTGTACGATTTTGTCAGAAAAATATTGTGTTACGTCTATTTGTTATTTTCTATATAGTTGATGTTACGTCTTTTTTTGTGAAAAATTAATAATACGAAAAATTTAAACACGAAAAAATCACATTCAAAACAAATTAATGATAAAAAAGAAGAAAAATTCAATTTTTTCGCATTTAAAAAATTTTGTACCTCTATTTGTTATTTTACTTAATGTTATGTAGAGTCCACTTGCCTCATTATAAGAAAATCATCGTTTTTTTTAGAAATCTGAGTGAACTTAATATTCCATAGAATATTTTGCAAAACTTGGAAATTCTCCAATTAAAAAATGCGAATGATGCTGAAAAAGTTTTGAAGACGAGGCATAAGCCAAAGTAAATGATATTTTCGCTGGTCAACATTTACGAAATTAATTTAAATTCTCTCCAGTCATTTTGTCAAAAAAAAAAAAATGTAAAATAAGTTTAAAAAAATGTAAAACAAATTCTACGTCAAAATTTTTAATATTTCTTTACAACATATTTTTCTATTTCTATTCAACGATTTTTTGAAATTGCAATTAAAATTGAAATTAAGAAATTCGACGATTTTTTGAAATTGAAATGAAAATGAAAAATTCAGTGAAATTATTATACTATATAAAAAAAGGGGGAGAAATAAAATCGATTTATTGATGAATTTAATACTTCATATAGATGAATTTGGGCAAATATCCTTCAAAGTGAATGAAGAAATCTGGTTCAATGCATAATAATGATCTCTCTTTGGCTCAATATATAAATTCTGTTGGAATGATGCAATGTGGGATTATATGTCTAATTTCGTAATTTGCATTTCAGATGCCGTCCGAGTGCATCGCTAATCCGTTGCAGCGGGAATTGGCCGACTCGATAATTCGAATGCAACCACTTGATGAGATAAGGATTCTTCTTGCTTGCGGTGCAAAGCCAAATGAAATTGTCACACAGGGCCTGAGGCCCCTTCATTATGCAGTTTGGCAAAGATATGAGGACGCAGCGCAACTTCTTTTGGTGAGAGGTGCGGATATTGACGCCACCGATGAATGCGGATATTCCGCATTGCATCTCGCCGCGGAACACGGATATCTTGATCTTGTCAAGCTATTACTCAAGTACGGTGCCAAGGTCGATCATCGACAGGACACGGATGAATTGTTTCCTAGGTATTCGAGGAAAAAATCAATTTTTTTTTGCCTAATTAAATAATATTAATTAATTAATAATTATTCACCGTTTCTCATCTATTTGAAATTTTTTCACTTTTAAATAATACATAAATTTCTAATTTTCATTAGTCAAAATATTTGTATATTGTGTAAATAATTTTTTTTTGGTTTTGTTTTCAGAACGACATTATGTGACGAGCCATTGCGTTTGGCTTTGAGAAATCGTCACATTCAAGTTGCAAAAACACTTTTGGAAGCTGGAGCGAATCCTAATAAGAAATATTTTTTCGGCTCTGAAATTAATTTGGTCTCACCATTGGATTTGGAGTGTATGGATTTACTTTTGGCTTTTGGTGCTCATCCAAATACGAGAGATCGAGCTGGACTCACTCCTCTCATGAAGGCTGCCAGGTTGCCTCAGGTAATTTCATTCAATGTTTCATTTTCATCTTTTTTTTCTACATATATCTTATCTATATTTTTGTTTAATTAATTAATTTTTTTTCTATGTTATTTTTCTTTATTTTGTTTTTTACTTTATTAATATTTTTATTTAAATTGAATTAATTTAATTAAATTTTTTCCTTATTATTATAAATTATTAATTTTTATTTTACCTGTAAGAAAAAGAAAATAGGGTCCGAGGCTGAGAAAGAAAGAAAAACGATTTATTCTCCACTCGTTAAAGAACAGGAGAAAATCAGTAGAGAAGAAGTTGCGGACGACCAAATTCATTTTTCTCCACTTAAAATAAAGCTACGCGTAAAACACACATAATTGGAAACAGTGGAGGAAAACGAATTCCGTCCGACGAAATGCACTTTATTCCACTTAGAACAAAAAAATAAATTTGTAGTTTTAAAATTAAATTAATAAAATATATATTAAATTATTATTCGTTAATTAATAATTAATTATTAATTATTTTTTTCAGGGCATCGCTTCAGTTCTCATTTTACTGCATTATGGAGCAGATGTGAATGCAATGGCGGACGTCAGGAACGATTATCGAACTGTTTTACATTATGCAATACTCGGTGGTGATCCTGCGGTTATCAATCTTCTTCTAAAACAGGGTGCAACACTCGATCTTGGCGTTGATTATCAAAAACCAACTGCCTTGGATTTATCAATTCTCAAGGGAGACTTGGCAATTGTTGAAATGCTTCTTAAAGCCGGTAAAACTCACAATCACTCGTAAAAAAAAATAATTCACCTATTTGAAAGAAAAAAAAATAACTATGATCACTGTATTAATTATTAATTGTAATAATTAATTAACGATTAATAATTCAGTTTTTTTTATATACAACGAAGATTATTAAAATACTATTTATTTTTCGATTTTATTCTATTTAATCTTTCTATTTATTTTTCTTCTGTAAAATTTTTCTTTTTCGTTTGTTTTCATTTATGTATTTCGATTTTATTTTATTTCAGGAGCAAATGTGAATGCAACGTCGCCAATAATTGGATCGCCATTGCATGTGGCGTGCGCCGATAATATACCAAATAGATTAGAAATACTTTCCATGTTATTGGAGCGTGGCGCTGATCCGAATTTAGTAATAAGAAGCGATGAGGGATTATCATTGAGGCCTGTACTCGCTGAATATGTTGCGTCAAATGAAAATCCCTCAGTTGAAGTTGTCGCATTATTATTGAAATATGGAGCGAGAGTTGTGATAAAAACGCAATTTCGTGATCCACATGGAATTTTAAATTCATTGCAAAATACTGCCGATAAACCAAGAATATTGCAAGCACTTTTAGAAGCGGCTGAAAGTTTTGATCCTTGTATGATACGAAGATCGAGTAGTTTAACGGACGCGCAAAAAGCACTTGTCATGGAGGCGGCGAGAACACCATTGCCACTCACTCATCAAGCAAGATTAATTGTTCGCAAATTTTGTGGTACAAAATTACCAAAAATTGTTCAAAGGCTCCAAGTGCCACAGTCACTACATCGTTATCTTCTTTATGATTTTTACTAGTGTTTTACTGAATTTACTTCAGTTGTACTGAATACCGGTGGGTTTTAAAAAAAAATATTTCAGTACATACTAATGCGAATTTGGATATTTTAAATTCTATTAATATTTTAAACAATCGGTTTTTATACAAATTTTAATTTTTTACATACT
Source organism: Leptopilina clavipes (assembly GCA_001855655.1). Taxonomy (NCBI): domain Eukaryota; kingdom Metazoa; phylum Arthropoda; class Insecta; order Hymenoptera; family Figitidae; genus Leptopilina; species Leptopilina clavipes. The sequence continues at coordinate 12,969 of JUFY01025866.1, read as the reverse complement.
TTTTAAATTTAGACTAAATTTTAAAATATTTACAATTTTTTTAATTCAAAATTGCCTTCAACAAACAATTTTTTTAGAATATTAATTATATTATTTCTCTCTTTCATTAATATTATTGTCTATTTGTTATTTATTTCATTATTTAATATTTTCTAGATCTATTTTGTTATTTTTCTATATTTATTCTTTTTTTTATTTTTATTACTTATTATTTTTTTTTTAATAAAATAAATTATTTTACTTATTGTTTGTTATAAATTTATGAAAACTGTTCTTTACAAAATAATAATCGTATTTTTTGTTTTAATTCCAGATTGTGATACCTTTTCAAATTTCCTAATCATGTGTGGTATACTTAGAAGATCAACAAAAAGAAGAAATGGAACATAATCAACAAAGAAAAAAAAAGGATAACTTGAGAAATTTTAATTTCTTGACTTTCTCTCAGCAAAATTGAAAGAAAATCGTAAAAAAGCATTTTTATTTGAAAAATAATTTTAATAGACTCGAGACTTTTCAAAATGAAGAATATAATTAAAAAAGAATTAAAAAATATATTTTAAAACACATTCGCCGACAAATAATTTTCGAAAATTACACAATATTTTCGAAAATTTATTTAATAGAAAAAAATAGAATATTTTGTTAAAAAAAATTATTTAAAAAACAAGAAAATAAAACATTATTGGAAAATTATTTAGAAAAAAAGAAAACAATATTTTTGGAAAATTATTGAAAAAAATGAAAATAGAATATTTTTGTAAAATTAATTTAAAAGTATAGAAATGATAAAGACTTAGGAAAAAAGTTGAAACTTAATAAATTAGAGAGAATATATATATATATAAATAAATGGTTAAAAAAATAGTGATATTGAAAAAAAATTGTTGATTTAAAAACGTATTGAGAAGAAAAACTTTATTGAAAAAAATGGATTTGATTTTTTTTTTTGATAATAATTGTTCTTACACATGATATTTTATTGCACTGACCCTAGTATTATTCATTCTTTCGTATTATTAATTATTAAAAATTATTACGTCTCCGGTCCATCGATATTGTGATTATATGTTGAATAATTATAAATCTATAATAAAAAAAATACCATTACGCATTATATCATATTTATTAGATTGTGTTTAACTGTAATGGAATTTTATTTTGTGTCCAATGTCTAATTTTGTACCTTTGTATTCTCCATATAAACAAAAAAAATTAGTTATATTATTGAACAAAATAAACGAAACTTCTTTTATTATAATATACACAATTTTTTTTAGTAATAATGTCCTCTATTCTTATGTTTCTATTATTTTGTCAATTATTAGAGAAGATTTTGTAGAAAATATTTTTAATAGACTGTCAACAAGATTATTTATTTAATATAAAATATTTTCTTTTTGGAGGCGCAAATTGTATAAGATAAATTTATTTGTGGTTTAAATTTCCCCGCTCTAAGAACACATGTAAACGAGACTTAAATATATCGATGTGTCGATAAATCCGCGCGTTTTTGATCCCACTCCCTTGTGAAACATCAATTATACGCGCTCATTGGTCAACGCTTGACCAATGATAGTCGAGGTCAAGTGAGGTTGCAAGATTGAAGCGTCGCGCGCAACTATTTACCAGTATTCCTCCGTTCTTCGGGTTCTTCGCAAGGATTTGTTGTTTCTTCCTGTTTATTTCAAAGGGATAATTTCTATAGATTACAGTGGATTATTACCCTATTTTTATAATACCGGGAATTCGCTAACATTGCTTTTGTCTATCATAAATTTTAGTTTGTTTCGCGAACGGAAAGTTTAATTGCATAAAAACAAATGACTATGGAAATTTTCATGTCAGTGTGCGACAAAAAATTCGATTCGAGTAAATAATAATCGGGCCGGGCTAATTTTGAACATTAAATTGACATTAGTTCAATAGAATATGTGCGACATTGTAGTGACAATCATTGTTAGTCGGGAAATCGTGAAAATATTCTTTTAATAATTTTTTACGAGTTCCGAGAATGTGGTGAAAAATAAATCCAAGATGGCTGCCGCTAGAAAAACCGTTGACAAATTTGAAATTGAGTATTCCGTGACGCCATTTTGTCTCGGGTGGTAATGTGGCAAATCTACTTTACCGATGCGTACATGTATAGAAATCGGTAATACGTCGGTAAACTTTGTTCTATATTACCCTGTTAGCAAATGACGCCACGGACGCCATATTAAAATGTGGCTTTGTTGACACCGAATTTAATAGTTATCAATATTCAGATTCATTTTTTTTTCAAACTTTCGGAAGTGTGTTGTCCTTTTTTCTGTCTAATCCCTTTTTCCTAAAGTGCGCGGTTAATTAACATTCCAGTTCCTTTTCGCGTCGATGATACAATTGAGTGGTTCAGTGAAATTTATTTTTTTTTTTTCCGGAAAAATGAGTGCGTGTGTGATTCTTGGAGAAAAGATGATCGTTCTAAGGCTGTCTGAAGGATATCGTGCCCGACCAATCGCAGTTCATTGTAAGTAATTTCCATTAATAATTAACTCTGAATATTAATTTTTCAAACAAATTTATTGTAATTATTTATTATATTATTTTTAATCAAAAAGTGCTAATTTTCAAAAAATAAATTAATATTATGGTAAATACAGATGTAATATTTTTTTTTTGTAAAATTAATAGTATTTGTATAAAAAATAATAGTCTGACTATTGAAAATAAATACACGATTTTTTTGCCGTATTTAATAAATTTTCTTATTTTTCAGGCTGGCCAAAAATCTAGAGGACAACAAAGACGAGTAATGTACACGGAAAATTTATTATCGCTACTTCCAGCAGAAAGTCATCGATCGGCAAGTCGTTTTTTACTTTTAATTTATTCAATTGATTGATTCGATTAATTTAGGGGTTTTTATCAAAAAAATATAAACATTCGGTTTATTGGGAAAAATTTTTATTTCCCAGAAGTGAAATAATTAGTGGTTATAAGTTTTATAAAAGTGAAGAAATGGTGATTTTTGAAAAAGAAAAAAAACAGTGGAATGAAGAAAAGTTTATGTGAAAGAAGTTGTGAAATCATGGTTTGAAAAAATATTTATATTATATGAAAGATAAGTGATCAAATAATTTTTTTATTGAGGTAAATTATTTTTTTATATATATCTGTAAAATTTTTTTTTTTATTTTTTTTTTTATTTTTATATTTTAAGTTATTTTCTTAAATATATATTTTGAAATTATTTTTATATATTTACATCTAAATTTGTATTTATTTATTTTATTTATATAATATTTATTTATTTATTCATCATATATGATTTTTATTTTCAGTGATAAATTTACCAAAAAATAAGAAGAAATTTTGATTGTTTATAATTATAAAACAGAGAAATTCCTATCGTAGCGCCTCTGTTTTGTGGCTGTTTTGAGAAACTGTTTTTTCTTCTACATTGTGAGTCGATTCTATCACTGGGAGTGGTCAAGTCTTGTTTGAATGTGTTTTTACGACAGTGGTAGCCTCCGAGGACGATGGCTACTGCAGTTTTGAGAACTGTTCTGCGAAAATCTGCAGGATTTTCAGCAGACAGTATTAATATTTTACAACATGGAACGCCCACTTATTTACTCAGGTAAATAACTTTTTTTTTAATTACTCATTAGACTAGAAAACACGTAATATATGTTATATAATCCCATCATAACCTATATTATGCCAAATTTACCATTCACCGTAGTATTTTTGTTTTGCTCTTCTATTATATGTATTATTATTATTACCATTATTATTACCTGAACGAAATACAGAAAATGATTTTCAGTCAATTTTATTCCTAAAAAATAAAGTAATCATTTCGTTTTTATTTAATTTTCCACAATAAGAAAAAATTCACTGGTACGAAAATTATTTCGTCTGCTTGTATCGCAAAATGTCACTTTTGATAAATTATTTATTTTGTTTTTTGTTTTTAATCTTACGGTTTTTCAAAAAATTTATATTTTAAATTTTCTCTGCTAAATTATTCACATGGAAATATAATTAAATTTTTGAAAGTTTTGGAAGAAAAATAGTTGATAAATGCCAAAAATATGGAATTTAATTTCTTTTCATTGGGGAATCACTTTTTATGGAAATATATTTGAATATGGAAAAACTTGCATTTAAATGAAAACTCAAACGAAATTTATTTATTTCTTCAAATTCGAAAATAATATTAATATTGCGTTACAAAAATGATTAATTTAATAATTTGTTGACGTTTTTGTTTTTTATTGCTGTCAGTGGTAAAAAAAATTTTTTTTCTAAAATTTTATTTATATTATTTATATTTTTTTTCTCACTTATTTTATTTTATTAAATGGAATATTTAAAAAATATATTTTCTATGCGAGTTAAAATACAGTCTTTTTTTTAAAATCTTTTCAGCAAACGAAATGCCGGTAGTGATAATTGGTATCCGGATTATGAATACCTTAAAGCTATGGATGGTCCAGTGTGCTACTCACCAACGCCATCAACATGGAAGGCACCGCCATTCAATCCAAATGTCCAGCCAGTCGAGAGTAAAATAAGCAATATTAAAATGAATTTTGGTCCTCAACATCCAGCCGCTCACGGTGTATTGCGTTTAGTATTGGAATTAGAGGGCGAAGTCTGTCGAAGTGCCGATCCTCACATTGGTTTATTACATCGTGGAACTGAGAAGCTCATTGAACACAAAACATACATGCAAGCATTACCCTATTTCGATCGTTTGGATTACGTCTCAATGATGTGTAATGAGCAATGTTTCTCACTAGCCATAGAGAAACTTTTGAATATCGATATTCCAATTCGAGCAAAATACATCCGAAGTAAGTATTCAATTTGATAATATCAAAAAAGAATGGAAAAATAATAAATAAAAAATAATTTAATTCGATTATTATTTTTCCAGCGGGTATCACAGATTGATTCATTTAAATAATTCGATTCGAATTTATTATTTATTAAAAATATTAAAATTGGATTTCTTTTTGTTTTCTAGCCCTTTTTGCCGAAATTACACGTATTTTGAATCACATAATGGGAATTGGAACACATGCCCTGGATGTTGGTGCGATTACACCATTTTTCTGGTTATTTGAGGAGCGAGAGAAATTGATGGAATTTTATGAGCGAGTGAGTGGTGCACGTATGCACGCGGCTTACGTTCGTCCTGGTGGCGTTGCTCTCGATATGCCCCTTGGTCTTATGGACGACATTCACGATTGGGCCTCAAAATATGCGGAACGTATCGACGAGGTCGAAGATATGCTCTCGGACTCGAGAATTTGGATTCAAAGAACTAAGGATATTGGCGTGATAACGTCAGAAGAGGCGTTAAATCTCGGTTTCAGTGGCGTCATGCTCCGTGGTTCTGGTATTAAATGGGACTTGAGAAAATCCCAACCTTATGACGCCTATCATTTGGTTGATTTCGACGTACCAATTGGTTACAATGGCGACTGTTACGACAGGTAAGTATTTACTTTTTTTCTCCACGATTAATATTAAAAATACTTTCCATTAAGAAATAATAAATTCATATTTCCTTTTTATTAAAAAAAATTATGTTTATAATTTAAGAATTTTTAAATCGAGTATTTTTAAATTATGACAATTTTTGAATTGAGAATAATTTTCTTTTCACCCCCCTGTAGATATTTGATTCGTATTGAGGAAATGCGTCAGTCGTTGAGAATAATATTACAATGTTTGAATCAAATGCCCGCTGGTGAGGTGAGAGTTGACGATGCAAAAATAATGCCACCGAGTCGAAAGGAAATGAAGGAGAGTATGGAGGCATTGATTCATCATTTTAAGCTATTTACGCAGGGCTTTCAAGTGCCGCCTGGTTCAACGTACACGGCAGTTGAAGCGCCAAAGGGTGAATTTGGCGTTTATCTTGTGAGCGATGGCAGCAGTAAGCCATATAGATGTAAAATAAAAGCGCCAGGCTTTGCTCATTTGGCATGTCTCGAGAAAATTGGTCCTGGACATTTTCTTGCTGATATTGTCGCAATCATTGGTACACTCGACGTTGTGTTCGGTGAAATCGATCGATAGATTGAATATAAAAGTAAGTCACACATCAGTTCCATGATGAGAATCATTTGTATAGTAGAAAAAAAAACTTGTACGGTTAAATAAAATAATTACAGTGGTTAATTAAAGAGAAAAAGAAAAAAAATATCTCGTAAGATTTTGATTCTAGAAGAAAAAAAATTTATCATCACTATAATAAATTAGTATCTGAATTTTCATTTATCATCATATAATAAATATAATTTAAAGAACATTTTAATGAGGACTTATTGTTTTTTTGTTGGAAAAATTTATTAATTTTCTTCTTTCGTAAAATTGAACGATTCATTTACTTCTTAATAAAATTAATTAAAATTAATTCACGAATTTGAATTAATCATGATTAATAAATTTTCATAATTCATAATATTTGTTATCATAAATATTAATATTCAATAACTATATTATTAAAATTCAATAACTATATTATTAATATTTATATAATAAAAAATATTAATAATACCGATAAAAGTAATTAAAATTCATGACAATTTTTTTTTTGAAATTGAATTTCAAGGTGTGAGACGTGTTTGTTTTATTTTAATGGTATAATTATACATACATATATATTTATATGAATGAAATGTCGGAAAGAAAAAAAGATGTTTCACAATTATTCGATGCATGATTTTTGTTTTCAGTTGATAAAATATTATAGAGGAATTGATATAATCAACGCGAAATCAATTTACGAATTAATAATTTAAAAACCTTTGCCACTTTAATGGTGGATTATAATTTTTGTAAATAAAATTCTATATTAATCATTGTTATTCCCTGGGGCAAATTTTATCCCCGGTCCTATGTGTATTAAATGTTTTGGTTTGTTTTTTATTTATTTTTTATTTGAATTTTACGACAATGATTCATCAGTAAAAACACGTTGAGTGTTCATTTTATGAAAAATTATTGTTGCTGATTTATGATAATTAAAAATTCGTATGTGAACACTTAGTTGCCGTATAGGAAAAAAAATTATGCAAGAGAGATTCTTTACTCATAATCAAACACTTCTTTTTTTTAATTTTTTTTAACAATATTATCTTTGTGATTACTTTTGTTTTTACTATTTTTCTTATTTTCTGGTTTGATTTGATTTTATTTTGTTTTCTTAAATTTATTTATTTATATTTATAAATTTATTTATTTATATTTATATTTATAAATTTATTTATTTATATTTATATTTATAAATTTATTTATTTAAATATTTGTATTTATAAATTTTTTAACAATTTAATAACAATAACAATCTTCGTAATTATTTTTGTTCTTATTTTTATTTAACTCAATAGAAAAAATTCTAAATTATGTAAAATTAAAGAAAAACAAATTTTGTTTTTTCTTTTTATTGAAATTTTTACTCAGAATTAATTAATTCTTATCAAAATTTAACAATTTAAAATTATTACTGATGTAATAAATGAATTTTAGTTTAGTTTATCATTAATAATTATACACATATTTTTTTTTATTAATTTAATTAATAATTAAATTTATTAAAAAAATAATGTAATTATTATAATGATAATTTTTTTATATAGACTTATTGAATTAAATACACAGTTTAATTAATGATTTCTTATTATGAAATTGTTTCCTCTTAATTATTTTTTTTTTTTGAACAAATTATATGAAGCTGATTGTCGGACTAGGTTATCGAAAAAAATATATGTATCACTGCTGTTATTATTGTTTTTTTAAACCGATTAAATGCATAAAATCGAAATGAATTTCTCGTAATTCAAATATCTAATTTACTTCTTCTAAGAAATTCATACTTTTTAAATTTATTTTCAATTTTTTTTTATTGTTTCAATAGAAATGTCAAAACCTTGTTCACAATCAGTTCGATTTATATAAATAATTTGACAGGAAGACAATAAAAATGTTTCATTTTTTAGTATATGTAATAATAATTATTTTATAACTTCTCTGTTTAAATTTCGATAGGAATTAATTAATATTGACATTTCAATCAAGAATTTTTTGTTTTCATTCTTTAATTTTATAAATTATATTTAAAATTTGTTTTATTGAGTCGAATTAAATTGAATATTCATTAATTGCAATCTTGGAAATCTTTATACTAAAATCGATTTTTTATTTCATTAAATTGTGCGTGCGATTTTGATATTTAAAAAAAAAAAAAACAAAAATTTGTCGGAAGTGAAGGAAGAAATTGCGAAATATAGAGAAGTGACAAAATGAATATATATATTTTATATCTTTTTAATCGACAACTCGTTTACCCTGATGTTGTAGGTCAGTGCCAAACGATTATACAATTTTTACAAAATAAGACTTTTGATCGAAACGATCAAGAAAAAAAAATTAATCAATAAATTGAAAGGGAAATATTATATCTTTCTAATAATTCACTTCTCTTGAAACTATAAAATCATCAATCATATTTGACTCGTCATTTGATATTTCGTATAATATTTTAATCCAAGAAATTTTTTTTTCCATTTCTTGCACACGCTTGCAATTAGAATTTGTTTGGAAAACATTTTTTTCTTTATTTTTATTTCTCCAAAATCCAAGATTTATATTTTTGTTAAAAAATTTTATTTGATTTTTTTTTATTTTTATCTCAAGGAGGTAGAAAAAGGTCTAAAATAGTTTGTGTTTAAATTTTCAGCAAGGCACGTAGATTTTAAGGTCATGCAACTGAATTAATTGCACATTTGTTGCATAATAGGAGACAATTGTTCAATTACTCGGATTTTGTTATTAAGTTATTTTGTCGATTTTCGCCGCGAATGAGATTGAAAATAATTACATTTTTTTGTATTTTATTTTTATACCAATTTTAAATTTAGATTTTAGAGAGGAATTTTTTTTCTGTTATTTTCTGTTTATTAACTTTAATGAATATAATTAATTCTGATTTCCAATTAATTATAATGTAATTCATCAATCAATAATTTATATTTATAATTGTAATTACTACAACTATTATTTATAATTTTTATTGTAATTATTATTTATAATTACTGTTATAATATTGTTATAATATATTATAATAATATAATTATATTATAATTATATATTATACAATATAAAAATTGCATTTGTAAATTTTAACCGAAATTTTTCCTGGAGGATTCGAACCCTGGCACAATTGTTTTCAAAATCCTTTACTCTAATTTTTTTTTTCATTTATTTAAACAAAGGATAAAATCTATTTGCAAATGGTATAGGAAGTGCAATAATTAAAATATTAAATATTTAAACAGTTGTTGAATTAAGAAATTCGGTTTTGTTAATTAAAAAATTATTTTCCTGAAATTAATTTTTATTATTATTATTATTATTTTTTAAAGGTCGAAGGCTTTTTCTGTAAGCCATTGACTACTGTACACGGTTTAGGTTGGCAGGTGGCTGTACTCAGTCAGCATTTTAATCTTAGTAATATTTCTCAACGCTTGCACAACGTCATTACTCATTACATTATTGACGGTCTGACCGTATTACCGCACGACATGCAGACGGAATTTTATTCATTGCGTGTGTACCACGAGTCTGACAAAATATACGCGCAAACTCCTTGAGATTCATTTAAATAAAAAAAAAAAAAGAAAAATAAAGAAAGAAAGAAAAATGATAAAAATGATTGTCAAGGTCGATTTTCTGTCACTGTTGAAAAAAAAGATAATCACAGATTATTCCCCTATTTGCTTGTATTTATTTATTTGAAAGAAATATATTTATCTACTTTAAAAATAAATATATTAATAATAAACAAAAATAAAAGAAATATATTTATCTATTTTATAACTAATAAATAAATAACAAACATTTTGTTACAATTTAAATGATCAGTAATAGACACGAAAAAAAATTCCATTCAAAAAGTATATAAATAAATTAAATTTGACTGATAAATAAACAGAAAAATTTGCATAGGTAAATAAACAAAACAGATAAATATTGTAATAACAATATCATAATTTATGAGAAAAAAGTAAGAAAAGAACAGTTTTTTTTTTTTAATTTAAAATCGCAAGACATGTTTGCTTATTCAAATTTTTCTGATTTAGAGACTAGTTTTGCAATTTATCAAACTGGAAGTTCCTTGAAAAACAATAAAGTTTTAAAGTTCACATAAGAAGGGAAGTTTAAAGTGTTTTGTTGTTCATTCATTATTGTAAAAAACTTGTGTGAAGCACTCCTTTAGCGAATGTTTATAGAGAATAATTATTATTACACACAATTTATTCATTATTATTGTTAGCATTCTTTAGAAAATATATTTTAATTTTTAATAATTTTTTTTGCAAAAATAATTAAAAAAAAAAATTATAATAATAATTTACTGCAAATAAAAAGTACTTGAATTGTAACAATAATTAAAATTTCTTCTCTAAAAATATTTTATTTTTCTATTTTGTTTATTTACTTTTATTATAATATTTTAAATTATAAATTATAAATTTTAAAATTTTCATTAGAAAAATAAAAATTTTTTACAACCATTTTTTCTTTTATTAACAATTAGATTTGAATGAATTTTTTATTACTGAATTATTATCGTCAAATAAATGTATTATTTAGAAAAACATAAATTAGATCGATGAAAAGCAATTATTTAAATTATTTGCATTTTTTTATTGTCCCCATAAACAAATAAGGAAACTCGATTAAAAGTCCATTAAATAAAGTTTTGAATTTAAATAAACTATTATTGAAAATGTAAATAGTAAATTTAACAATATATTATTTATAGTAAAAATATATTCAAATTGGAAAAAATAATTATACTCTTTTTTTTTTAATTGTTTATGTATTTAAAATGAAGTTACTTACATTGATTGTTAGAAAAATCGAAGGAGTGGCAATTTAACAACAAAAAGTCTCTATATTTTTATCTCATAATCATATTGATTGCATTTTTTTTGCAATGAATTCTTTGTTTATAATTTCCATTAGAGTGATTAACAATATTCATTTGTATATATTAATTTTTAAAATGAATTCAATTTACATTTTACAACGCATGCACCCCCTCCCCCCCATTGATAATAATTGTAATTTAATTAAATACCGTTTATGTAAAATTACACTTAAGAAAAAATTTATTTGATTCAAATAAGAAATAATCCATTACTTGTCTATTACCAAATAAATATTTATTTGAATCATAATTTTTATTTAAATCAAATAAATTGTATTTGAATTAGTAATTTCAGTATTTGAAGCAAATAATTGATTGATTTAATTGATTTAAATGAAAATTATTTGTCCAAGTAAATATTTATTTATTCCAATAATTCATTACATTTGAATCAAATAAATTTTTTTCAAGTGTAAGGAATATATTTTTATATAAATACATAAGAAAAAAATCACCTTAATAGTGACTAATTCTATGTAATATCTTGATTTCTTTGCCCACTTTTATACCTGCTTTTCCACCTATAAAGAAATTTCACTCGATTCAGTGATTTGAGAAAGTTTTTACTTTTATTTACGATATTATGTAGATATTATTCTTGCAAATTGAGCGAAATAAATCAACAATAATGCATAAAGCGATAAATTTTACGCATATTACAAATATGTAATTTTTTTTTTTGGTTTCTTAAAAACGCATTGAATAACAAATGTAAGTCGGATCGTTTATGCTGCACTGGAAAAAAATTCACTTGATTCAAATAACCAATTATTTATTATCAAATAAATGTTTACTCGAATCAAATTAATTTTTATTTAGATCAGATAAACTGTGAGTGAACTAATAATTTCTATATATTTTAATTAAATTTAGTTGACTCAATATAAAATTTGTTTGATATAAATAAATATTTGTTTGATACAAATAAATATTTATTTGATAATATACTCAAATAATTCATTATTTGGATCAAATAAATTTTTTTTCGGTGTTTAGATTTGAACTATATTTATAAATTCTTACAGATTATTATTATTTTAATTTTTTACCAAATTTTTTATTTATTTATTTATTATTATTGATATTTATTATTATTTTATACCATTATGTATAAAAATAAATTATAATAATAGGTACAAAATAGAAATATTTCAAAAACTACAAAAAATTAAATAAAAAAATATAATAAAAAATTAAATTAATACTTAATAATAATTATAATTAATAAAAGTAAATGCAAAATTAGTGAAATAAAATTGAACAAAGATAGAAAATAAAATCCAAGAATTACTGCGATGAATAAGAGATTCTTGATGATTTGTTTTCTTATAGTTCAGGGAAAAAAATTTATAATATTTAATTATTCTTTGAGAACAAAATTGCTCCTTAAAAAGAAAAAATTGCAATTGACTTGTTTTATAATTTGAGGTCTTAACTTCTTTTTCTAAACTAATATTGTTACTTTACATGTTTACAAATATATAATTAAAGCGAGATTTAAGAGAGACAGAGAGAGAGAAAGAGAGAAAAAAACTTTTATTAGTAGCATATAAAGTGATTCAGGAAAATTTAAAGTTCATTTTTTAATGATTAATTAGTCGTTTTAATGTACACATACATATATCAATGAATTTGCGTTGAGTTTTTTTTTCTATGAAACGTTTTATTGACACTGTACATGTGTAACATTTGACATATGAGTTAAAATTACTGACATGAGGTATTTTTTTTATATTAATTCCCTGTAAAAAAACAGGTAACTCTCTGATTACTAATAAATGAGTCAAAAGTATAACAACATATTTGTTTATAACAATAATTGATTCACTACTAGTAAAAAATATTAAATTTTACTACTTATAATTTTCGTTACTTTTTAGTTTTTTTTTAGTATTTTTTTGGTAACAATTATTAACTATTATTATTATTATTATTATTATAATAAATAACTATTTTATATAATAATAGTAGGT
>JUFY01025864.1:0-12697 GCA_001855655.1 Leptopilina clavipes | reverse complement strand
TTATTTTTTAATTAGGTAATTATATTTATATTTTTATTTATTTATATTTATTCGTTTTTATTCTTTTATTTTTATTTTTTTTTGTTTTTTCAATTTGAAAATTTTTTCCAACAAATTAAAATTATTATTCTAATTCAGAAATTGAAAAATAAAGAATATTTATGAAATAGAAAAAAAGAAAATTTTTTTAAATAACAAAAATATAGAATTAGAGAGAAAATATTTTTGATCAAAAAGAATTCTTTGTGGTCTTTGACACATGTACAAGATTCCATGAAAGTACCATAAATATTTCAGATTGTAAATTCACGGTTTGTACTCTAGGGGATCATATATTTTCATTTCCTCTTCTTTGATCTTTTTACAAACATGGTGAAACATGAATTCCAAGCGCACAAAACTGCTCCTTATAATACTCTTTTTCCAGTTAAAAACCATTGCAAAACTTAACACTGTCTAAACATTTTTCAAGCGAAAATTAACACTTTAAATTAAGAGAAAATAAATTATAGATGAATTTTGCAAGAATATAAATCATCATAATGATCGTCTAAATACATAAATAAATAATTTATATCCAAAATTAAATAATTTCAGAGGAATTAATAAAAAATTGTTAATTATTATTAATTTATTATTAACATTTAATAGTCAAATATTAAATATTATTATTATAATAATTACTATTATTCGTTTTATTGTTTATTTTTTTAATTATATTTTTATTGACAATTTATTAGAAAATAGTACCTATTATTTAATTTTCTTTATTATTTATTATTCAATAATTTTTTTATTTATTATACTAGATAATTTACCAGACAATTTAATCGGTAATTTACCAAATAATTTAGTAGGGAATTTAGTAGTGAATATACCTACTAAGTAATTTAGTAGTTACATTACCACATAATTTAGTAAATAAATCAGTAGGTAATTAAACAGGTGATTTAGTAGGTAATTCAGTATGTAATTTACTAAGTAATTTAGTAATTAACTGACCAAGTAATTTAGAAAATAAATATGTTGATAATTTGCCAGGTGATTTAGTAGGTAATTTAAAAATAATTTACAAAAAATTTAATAGATAATTCACCAGGAAATTGAGTGAAAAAATAGTAGGTAATTTACTAGTTAATTTAGTAGTTAATTTAAAAGGAAATTAGAAAAAAAACATTGGTTAATTAAGTAGGTAACTTACTAAGTAATTTTGCAGTTAATTTACCAGGTAATTTAAAAATAATTTAGTAGGTAATTTACCAAGAAAATTTAGTGGGGAATTTAGTTTTGAACCTACTTGAAAGTAATTTAATAGGTTATTTATTACTAATTTAGAAAATAAACAAATAGGTAATTTACTAGGTGATTAGTAGGTAATTTACGAAGTAATTTAGCAATTACTTTATCAAGAAACTTATTAAAAAAAAGTAGGTAATTTACCAGACAATTTAGTAGGGAATTTAATAGTTATTTGACCGTGTAATTTAGTAAATAAATTAGTAGGTAATTTACCAGGAAATTTAGAAAAAGTAGTAGGTAATTAAATAGATAATTTAGTAGTTAATTTACAAGGCAATTAAGTAAAAAAACCATTAGGTAGGTAATTTACCAATTTGTAAGTAATTTAGCAGTTAATTTATCAGGAAAATTTAGTAGGGAATTTTTTTTTGGATTTATTTGTAAGTAATTTAGTATTTAATTTATTATGTAATTTAGTAAATAAACTAGTAGATGATTTACTAGGTGATTTAGTAGGTAATTTTGTAGGCAATTACCAAGTAATTAGTAGTTAATTTACCAAGTAATTTAGAAGTAATTTGGCAAATAATTTTTTAAGTTAATTTACTAAGTAAGTTTCTATATAACTTTTAATTGATGAGTTAATTAATTAACTAATAATCTATAATCTCGTAATTAATGAATAAACTTATTTTATTTTATTCACTAGTTAATGAACTAAGTAATTTATTAAGTAATATAATAATAAAAATACAAGATAATTACTAATTAATGTAGGTATTGTAACTTTTATAATTTCATAAAAATAATAAAATAGAATTAAAATTCACTTTAATGGAAAATTGTAATTTAGTTGCAATGTTGTAAAACAATATATAAAGTGGAATTGAAAGAAAAAAAAATAATTGCAAATTGACTCTAAAATTGTAATTCTGTATATATATGTATGTATATTAGATGCTTGCACAAGTGATCGGTTAATAAACACGAATTCCTTTTCGAGGGAGATAACTAAGATTAAACTTTCTAATTATGGCGATATTGGATCATGGTAATTGGCTGTTTATTTGCAGTTTTGCTTCCAAGTTGGAAAGTCGTTAAATGCGCGCTTATGCTCACACATATATGTTTTAATACGTGTTACTTGAAACACGCCACATTTTTTTTTCTTTTTTTTTTCTTAACTCTGATGCGCGAGAAAATTATCGCCATATATACTGATTATATAGAGAGGCTGTGAATTGTTAAAGCAAAAATTACGAGGGAATTTAATTTAGATTTTTTTATTTTTTGAGAAATTTCCATCATAACAATTCGAAACTATAATTACTATGGGAAATAATTTTTGCAAAAAAAAAAAAATAAATCTATTTGTATTTAATTTATAAAAAAATATTTTTTTACAAAGTTCACCTGAATTTTGTAGATTTGGAAAAAATTACAAAAAATTTGGTTGGAATTTATCAAACAAATTGACCAAAAAGTTTGATTAAAATTTACGGAATTATTTTGTGTTTAAAAATAAAATTAAGAATTTATTATTAATAATCGAATGCATAAATGCGGAGAAGAAGAAAATGCAAAATGACTGTTGAATATATATACACGAAAATTCCCTAGAGGTGTAATTAATTATAATCGAGTCCGAGAGGGAATTTTCAGCGATGTATAATATAAATGAATCACGCTTTGTTGGCGCCCCTAGCCGGATGAATAAATTGACGCTTCCGTCACGCCTCCTTATGTACAACATAAATGCTCTTTTTAATCATATTCTATCTTAATAATAAGGTGAATCTACCTTTTTTCCCTTAATTCAGTCCTAACAATTATTATAACATCGCCTAAATTGCTTCTATTTATTACATTCATTTCCAGAATAGTCAAGGAATTATTCACATCTCATATATTTGTTATTATGTATATGAAAAAGTTGTTTTTCCTTTTAGAGAAAATCCATTTCTTTTTTTTATTTCCTTTCTCATATATATGTTACACATATTCAGTAAATTGCAATGGTTTGCAATTTTTTTTCTACATTTTTTATTCCAAATTATTCTAAAGTATTTTTTTTATTTTTATTTCAGTTCTTTATTTTTTTCTTTTACTCCTCCCACTTTAATTTTCTTTTATTTATTACTTTATTATTATCTTTCTATTCTATTTTTTGTATTTCTCCCACTTTATTTTGTATTTTATTTCTTCTATTTCGTTTTTTATTTTATTTATTATTTTGTCATTCTATTTTTTATATTTCTC
This sequence comes from Leptopilina clavipes, assembly GCA_001855655.1. Taxonomy (NCBI): domain Eukaryota; kingdom Metazoa; phylum Arthropoda; class Insecta; order Hymenoptera; family Figitidae; genus Leptopilina; species Leptopilina clavipes. The sequence continues at coordinate 9,199 of JUFY01025864.1, read as the reverse complement.
CTACTTTATATATTTTATTTCGTTTTTTACTTTATTTTTTATTTTATTTTTTATTTATTATTATTTATTGTTTTTAATTATTATTATTACTTTATTTTTATTTTAAATTTATTTATTATAAGATTTTTAAATTTTTATACAATTAACTTTTAGAACCAAGAAAAAACGTAAACCTATGAAATAAATAAAACTAACGCATGAGGGGAATCGAACCCACGACCTACGCACTTATAGTCTAATACTTTACCACTACGCTACGAACGCTTACATTATTTATTTCTTAGAATTTTATACACAATTCTGAATTTATGCCTCGATTTGATTTTTTATTCATTATTATTTTATTCCCATTATTTTATTTCACTGCTTTTTTTCTATTTTATTTTATTTATATTAATTTAAATACTTTCTTTCATATTTCTATATTTTTATTTAATTCTAAATTTCTAATTTTCAAAATAATAAAAAAAAAAAATGTTTTTCAGGATATTTTGGTCCGTAAAAATGTTTTTTTACATAATGTTTAATGCGCATATAGAAGAAATGGCAGATGTTAAGCGAAACAATTCTCACGAGTAAATTTTCGGATATTATTAAGTATATTTGGAAAAAAAAGGCTTTCTTTATTTTGTAGTTTGCGAACGAGGGCTAAGAATGTTATTTTTCGAAATGATTGTTAGAGGCACGCTATATGGTCATTTCGATGATGCGGTGAAAATAGAGCCGTTCGTTTCGCGTTAAATTTTACGCAGTAAATTGCAGTGTTTCCAATAACCAATAATCAGCACAATATATTCGTATATATACATAAACGTATCTGTCTGTGTCCTATTGCATATTTTTTTTATTTTATTTCGTCGACTATAGTGTGTGCCCTTTAGTCATTAAACCAGCGAGAATAACTATGGACCAAAAATGATGCAACAATAAAAAAAAAAAAAAAAAACTTCAAATATAATTATTCGTTACGGTCAATTTTTTCACGAATCCTTCTTAAATTCGTCTGTTTACGATTTTTAAATTGCCAAATATTGCTCGTAAACATTAAATTCTTTTTTTCATTTTTTCCTACACTTCTAAAATTCTTTTCCTCTATTAATAACGTGAACTCTAAAAATGTACATTGTATGATTGATTCTTTCTTTTACTGGAATAACATCAAAATTTTTTACATTATAATTTTTCTTTTAGTTGTAATTAAGTAAAAAAATTAGTAGGTAATTTATTAAGTAACTTACAAGATACTTAACTAGGTACTTTAGTAGTTAATTTACCAGGTATTTTAGTAACTTACCAAATAATTTAGTAGGTAATTCAATGATTAATTTACCAAATAATTTAGTAGGGAATTTAGTAGGTAATTTATTAAGTAATTCAGTAGTTAATTTACTAGGTAATTCGGTAAATGAATTATTAGGTAATTTATCAGTTAATTTAACAAATATATTAGTAGGTAATTTAATAGTTCATTTACCAAATAATTTAGTAGGTAATTGACTAAGTAATTAAGTAGTTATTTTGCTAGGTAATTCGGTAAATGAATTATTAGGTAATTTATCAGGAAATTTAACAAATAATTTATTAGGTAATTTAATAGTTAATTTACCAAGTAATTTATTAGAGGATTTACCAATTAATTTAGTAGGTAATTTAGTGGATAATTTACTAACTAATTAAGTAGTTAATTTACTTGATAATTAAGTAAATGAATTATTAGGTAATTTATCAGGTAATTTGACAAATAATTTAGTAGGTAATTTTCTACTTAGTTAAGTAGGCAATTTACTATTTGTTTTAGTAGGTAATTTATTATGTAACTTACAAGATACTGTACTAGGTAATTTAGTTGTTTATGATTATAATTCCAAAGTTAGTTTACCAGATAATTTAGTAGGGAATTTATAAATTTACAAGTTTATCTTCAATTAATTTTACTTTGGAGCAATTTTAGTTTTCTCTATAATTTTGAATTAATTTTTAATCAACTAGGAAGTACTAAATTGGATTTTTCAATATAAATTTGTTCTATAATAGAAAGAAGGAAGAAATATGGCTTTTCCAGTTATCGTAATTTCTAAATGGTGAATTGTGTCGGAAACATTTGTAGACAGAAAACGTTTTTCTTTCTTTTTTTTATATATAAAAAACTGACAAAGTTGCTTAGATATTTGCGTGAACGAATGAACTACGTTAGGTTGCTGACCAGAATGGAATGCTGTGGCATAAGAAAGTTGCACCTACGTATATGTGCAAGGTCTGTATATATATATATATATATATGCTCGTGTGCGCAAACACGTCAATTTATAACAATGTGTGTGTAGGAGAATCAAACTATATTGCACCTTCATTCAACAATCGTTGACACGAAACATCACACGCATTACATGCGGTTATTATTTTTTACACTGTGATAATTAATTATATCGAATTCATAGCATGTATTTTCTTTTTATTTTCACGATTTTGTTTTTTGAAAAAAATATTAGTAGGGAATTTAGTAGGTAATTTACTAAGAAATTTAGCAGTTAATTTACCAGGTAATTTAAAAAATAATTTAGTAGGTAACTTACCAGGTATTTTATTAAATAAATTGATAGGAAATTTACAAGGTACATTTACCAGGAAATTCAGTAAAAAATAGTAGATTATTTAGTAGGTAATTTACTCAATAATTTAGCAGTTAATTTACCAGGAAATTAAGTAAAAAAAATAGTAGGTAATTTAATATGTAATTTAGCAGTTAATTTACCAGATAATTTAGTAGGTAATTAACAAGGAAAATTTAGAAGGGAATTTAGTAGTGAATTTACTTGTAAGTAATTTATAAGCTGTAATTTACCTACTGAATAGGATGTAAAATACATGGTAAAATAAAATCAGAATTAAAAAATTAAAAATCGTGTTGCACAGTTTGAAATTGTAAAAAAAAATGTAGATAAAAATTATTTTTATGATTTATTTTCATTAGGTAAATATTTATCCTAATAATTTAAAAAAAACATTATTTATTCATTGTGTATAATTTTAATAATAATAATAATTATTAATTAGTATTACTATCATTATTATTACTAATTATATTATATAAACTTCTATAACAATTATACATATAATTATAATAATAATAATAAAAAAATAGTAACTATTACTTCTATTGTTATTATTAATAATTAATTATCAAAATAGTAAATTAATAAATAATTTAAAATTATTAGTTAGTTTATTATTATTATTATTATTATTATTATTATTTCAATGTATTAATAGTTTTAATTATTTATTAAATTATTTATTAATTAATTGTTTTATTATTATTATTCTTAAAATTTGTAAAAAAACGTTAATGCCAAAAGCATTGAGAAGAGAGTTAAAGTGTCAAATGTTAAATGTTTTCAAAAGACAGTTTGATTATATATGCACACGTATTGTATGTAAAAGGAAAGGTAATTAAAAACAATTAAAAGGGAAAGTGACATCATTGACATTGCGGGGGAGAAAAAAACCGGAAGAAATTTACAAAAGGTCTTAAAAGGGGAATTTTAAATCTTTTCTTTATAATCATTCAGAAATTAAAAAAAAAAAAAAAAGAAAAAAACATAGAATCACAATTATCCTAAAAATTGGAGGAAACTTTCTTTTTGTAGATTATATATCAAGGAATTAGAAGTTCGAAAATCTTTTTAGATAATTTCGAAGAATTTCAAAATGATATCTCGTTTTTTTTCTCTCTCTCTTTTTTTCTATATTAATTTTTCGTCAATTTAGATTCAATGATGACAGTATAATTTAAAAAAAAAATATTTTTATGTCTCAAATTATTACATAATGAGATAATATAGCGAAGAAAGTTGTTTTTCTGATTCTAACTTTTTCTGAGTTACAAAATATACAGAATGCGCAAATAATAATGAAATATGACATCAAAGTCAATTTATACATTGAGAGTAAAAATATGCAAATTTCATCAATATGCAACCTAGTGTGACTAAAAGACGTGGCCTGAAAATCTCATCGCTATATCTTTTGTATTCAGTTTTTCCACTATTATGCATTACAACTCTTCTTTCTAGATTCGATGTAACAAATCACTTGTCGCGATACTTTCTCCTCTTTGAGAGATGATATTGTACAATATATGAAGATGGTTTCAATAAAAAAAAAAAAAAAAAGAGTAGACAAATCTCCTGTTTAACGTTTGAGGAAAAAAATTTTTTTTCTCTAAAATACCTCACGAATTTTCTTTCGTTTACGAATACACGAGACAATAGTTATTTATTTGTTTATTTATTTATGGTAAATAAATGGACTTTCACCTCTGTCATGAATTTTGTATACATTGTGTATTTAAGAATTAATCGTGTCACGATATTCAATCAAAAAAAGGAGACAATGAAACTCCTGTGATATTTTACTGAAAAAAACTAAAAAAATTAAAAAAAAGAAACTAATAATTAGTTAAAAATATTTTTCTTTGATAGTAAAGTATTTAACGAAATAAATATAAACTCGGTGCTTCATTGATACTTATATTTGATCTAATTCATCTCATTTGCGAGCGAATTTTCATGCCATCTAGGCGGGAATTTACCGCAATAAACTGGCGAGAAATTCAAATTTCTTGAAACGGAAAAGTGAATAACTGAGTAAAAATAAATTTTAGCAGAAAAATAAATACAGAAAATTTCAAAATTCGTACAGGTAGAAAATAAAAACAGAAAGAAAAAAAAATTTAAGATGCTACAATTTTTCCAGGGGAAGAAAAAAAAACAACTAGTGTGAAAGTTTTGGAAACGATTTACAGACGTGAAATTAAATTGACATGTTCGAAGTTAACAAAGAATTTATCGGCGAGGGTTCAATGTATATAAAAAACGAAAGATCGTACACCTGTATAATGTGCATTTTACATCCGAGCGATAATGACTTTCACTTGGAACCTTTTATATTGATGAAAAGAAGACTCCACTTTGCTATTAAGTCTCAAGAAGAAGATGCTCATGTACAATATATTCACACACAACCACATGTATAAATGCACGTACGTTAGAGATCACGTCTATAATCCATAAAATTAGTATGTAAAAGTTTCTTTACAAAAATTATGTACTTTCCCTATATTACGCCAGGCGCATTATTTAGTTTAAGAGATCAGTAAATTTTGCCTTGAACCTTGTATTTTCAGATCCTTTTCATTTCACGTCGTAATATATCAAGAGATTTATTATATTTATTCAAAAATGTTCTAAGATTCATTATACGCTTGTTAACCATTTATTATTGAATGTCATCATTGGAAAAAGTCGAAAATTTTATGACTAGAAATTTAACAAACTTTGTAAGTAGCTACTACCATTATTTACAACTACCATAATGGATAATTTAATTATTTCCAACTACCATAGTAGCTACTATCATCAATTACTACTACCATAAACTACATCTACCAAAATAGCGCTATTATCATTAATTACAACTACCATAATAGTAACTACCATTAATAAATTACTACTATCAAAATAGTTATTGCCATGAATTACTACTACCATAGTAGCTACTACCAATATTTACAACTACCATAATATCTTTTACCATAAAATACAACTACCGTAATAGCTACAATTTTCAATTACTACTACCATAAACTACAGCTACCATAGTAGCTACCACCATAAACTACATCTACAATAGTAGCTACTATCATTAATAACTACTAACGTAAACTATAACTATCATTATAACTACTATCATGAATTACAACTACCATAATAGCTACTATCATCAATTACTACTACCATAAAATACAACTACCATAATAGTTGCTACCATTAATAACTACTACAATAATAGTTGCTACCATTAATAACTACTACCATAATAGTTGCTACCATTAATTACTACTACCATAAATTACTACTACCATAATAGCTACTATCATTAATTACAACAACCATAATAGCTACTATCATTAATTACAACAACCATAATAGCTACTATCATCAATTACTACTATTATAAAATACAACTGCCATAATAGTTGCTACCATTAATTACTACTACCATAATAGTTGCTACCATTAATTACTACTACCATAGTAGCTATTGCCATGAATTACTACTACCAATATTTACAACTACCATAATAGCTATTACCATAAAATACTACTACCATAATAGCTACTATTTTCAATTACTACTACCATAAAATACAGCTACCATAGTAGCTACCACCATAAACTTCATCTACAATAGTAGCTACTATCATTAATAACTACTACCGTAAACTACAACTATCATTATAACTACTATCATTAATTACAACTACCATAATAGCTTTCAAACTACCATTGATTACAACCACCATAAACTGGAGTTAATGTTTTAATTACCATTAATTTTAACTATCAATATTTAAATTACTATTATTTGCAACTACCAATGATTGTAACTACCATAAACTGGTACTAGAATTGTTTCTAATTACCATTAAGTGTTACGTAACTAAATAAATTCACCATAGTTTGTAAGTAATCTATTGATTTATAATTGTCATTATTGGAAATAATTTTCATTTGTAACAACTATAAATTACTATCAATCGTAACTACCATAGATTAGATTGTTGTATAGTTGTATTTAATGGTAGTAACTACTATGGTAGTAGTAATCAATGGTATGAACTATTATGGTAGTTGTCATTAATGGAAGTAACTACTATGGTAGTAGTAATTAATTGTATAGTAACTATTATGGTAGTCGTAATTAATGGTAGTTTCAGTAATATTGGCAATTATTATTAATTATTAAATACAGTTAGTTATAAAAAATTGTTATAAAAATTAATTACAATTAACTAATTGTAAAATTCATAAACAATAATGGTTGACACTATCATTAATGTCAATTATTTTCCATTAAAATGAAATGTGTATTTTGAAATCAAGTTTCCTATAAAGCAATTTAGGGATACTCCATATATTTTATTCGACTTTTGTGAAAGCAAGTCTTGAACCTGTTGCTTGTTACATATATAATATTATTGTATGCAACATATATAGAGCCAAGAGTTGCAATAAGTATAACACGCGGCCAATAAAGCGGATAATAAAAAAAACCAACATGCTCGGCTCTAGGCGATTATGTAAAGCCAATGGTTCACCTCGCATCTTTTATCCTTCCTTTATTTATATGCCTTATCCTATTCTTCCTTCTTCTTATCCTATCTCTGTATATCCAAGAGAATTAGAAGTCATGATTTATATCTTTCGACGTAGAGACATTTCTCCAGCTGAAGGAGAGAAAAGAGTGACACAAGAGAACCGGATTTTGTATGCGTACATTTATGATACCAAAAATCAGAATATGATAAACGAAAACACCGTTTTTGTAAATGTTATTAATATTATTTTTTTGCATACTTGTAAAAAATGAATGACAAGAATGAAAATCAAATTTAAAGTTACTGATATTTTTTTTTCTTGGCCAAGATCGGGCCAATATTGACCCAATATTACAAAAGTAGAAACCACACAAGCCTCAAGTTAAAGTATTTAAAGGAAATTCACCCAAGAAATATTTTTAATCGCATTTATTCACTTTTGCGTTTCAATAAATTTGAATTTCGCGCCAGTTTATTGCGGTTAATTGCCGCCTAGACGGCATAAAAATTCGCTCGCTAATGAGATGGAACAAACAGGGTATAAGTATTAATGATACGTTTAGATTTCACTATGTTTATTTTTAATTAGTTTTTGGTAAATATACTATTAATTATTATTATTTTCAATCATTGACATAATTTATTGATGTAAATAATAATAAATCATAATTTTTTTTCGTTATAAAATTACAATTGTTACGTAACCAAATAAAAAATAATTACCAAAGAATCAAATTCTGTAAAACAGAAAAAATTTCTAAACTTTTACTGATATTGTCAATGTCAAATATTGTACCAGATTATACATGTATTATTATTTATTAACCAATAGAAAACCTACAGGTGCGTCGAATATAGATTAAAAGAAAAATTAATATTTTGCAGTAAAAGGAATATAAAAAAATTTTTAACTCAAGTAGTAAGAAGATAGTACTGATCATTAAAAATATCTTTTACTTTGATAATAAACCCACAAAGAAACTTTATATATATATTCGTTGAATTTTAAAAAAAATTTATCGTATTCTGAGGAAAAATTATTTTTAAAATTATAATTTTTATAACTTCAAAAATTGCTTCAACCATGAATTTTCATTTCGTTTGAAAAATAAATTCATTTGTTAAAAAAAAAATTTTATAAAAGTAATAAAGAAATTAACTTATTTTAAAAAATTTAATTAAATTAATGTTAGAGATTTAGTATATCTCTTATAATAAAACTGTACATTTAAGGAGAAATATACTATATTAAGGGTTTCGTATATTTCATAGATTTGAGAATGAGTCAGTTGCTTGCGAACGCCTTGTGAGTAAACACATGATTATCTTTTTCGATTTGCCAATAAAGTCTTACTATAGTAATATTCCAATCATTTATTTAAAACCTGAACAGGTTATGGGCCCAGTTCATAATTAAAGTTGTGCGATAGTTTTTTTTACTTTTTACTATTTTTTTTTACGTGAATTTTATTTAGTGCATAGAGTGTTCAAAATGGACTCTATCCACTATAAAGTTGAAAAACTTCGCGACAAGGATAACTGGCATCAGTGGCGATTTGTGATTCGCACATTGTTGGAAGATGATGAAGATTTATTGGCTGTGTGTGAAGGAGGATTGGTGCGACCGGTGGCTGGTTCGGCACAATACGTTGAAAACCTTCAGAAATTCGAAAAAGCAGATAGGGCGGCAAGAAAATTGATAGTTACAACCGTTGAGAAGAAACCTTTGGATCTTCTTCTAAACTGCACAACTGCGAAGGAAATGTGGTCAAAATTAAATGTAGTCTACGACATGAAATCCGATGAAAATTTGGCTTTAGTTCAAAAGCAATTTTTCGACTGTAAATGGGATTTAAGTGAGAGCGTCGCTCATAATCTAGCAAAAATGGAGCAGTTAGCAACAAAATTAAGTAGTCTTGGTGAAGAAATTCCAAATTCTTTACTCGTGGCACGTGTTCTGTCGATTCTACCCTCCCAGTTCAATTATTTCCACAGTGCATGGGACTCGGTAGATGAAACAAAGAAAACTTTGGAGAATTT
>JUFY01025863.1:0-14279 GCA_001855655.1 Leptopilina clavipes | reverse complement strand
ATTATTAATATTAATATTATGTTATTGTTATTTATTTATTTTAATTTCAATCATTTTTTCTTTTTTTTGTACTCTTTTTATAAATTTTATGTTGAAATTTTTTATACTTTTGAAATATTAAAAAAATGAATCACTGATTAAACAATCAATGAGTAATTGAAAAAAAGTTTTATCTAAAAATGTTTTCAGTATTTGAAAACAACAAAAATTTATTCTAACTATAGTGTTTCAAAGTTGGGGAATCGATAAATTTTCATCTTTTATATCGTTCAATTTAAATTATTATTATTACGTAGAAAACAACAAAGGAAATTATTAAATGAAACAAATTTTAATTTGAAACTCTAATTGTCCGTTTGTGATGTAACTATCAACTTTTTTAATCAATAAAATTCCTTCGCAAAAAAAAAAAGAAAAAATCCCATAGAATTCTAATTAGAGTTTATTGGCAACTTGAAAAACTTTAAAAAAAAAAAAGTTAAATTAATTTCGTAAAAAAAAAAGTTTGCCATCAAATTTAATGAAAAACAATTTAAACTATTAATTGTATTTTAGTAAGTTTGGTGCTTTATTGACTGATTCGGACATTTAGTTTTTTTTTCCTATAAATATTAAAAGCGAATTTTCTCATTTATTTTTAATTAAAAGCAATTTTTAATTATTTCTTCAGTTGTAAAATTACAGATTTTAATTAATTTATTTAAAATTATTATTATTAATATTATTAAAATATAATATAGTTCATAACATTATATTTTGTATAACAATATTAATAAAAATAACGAAAATAATAAAATAATAATAATAATAAGTTTATTAGATTCGAATTGATTCTTATTAAGAAAAATGTGTACTGCATTCATTTTGATAAGTGTTTGAAAGATAACAAGTTAGATTATTTCAGTCTCTGCATATCTCATTCAATTCGATCCTTAGAAAACACAGGAAACGATTATGTGAAACAAAAATTATTCGAGTCTTTAATTGTCCGATTGTGTTTTAACTATCAGCTTCTTTAATCAATAAAATTCTCGATTCAGAATTTAAAACGAATCCTGCGGATTTTAATTGGGGATTTTAATTACATTTTTCCAATGAATTAAGAAACATTTAAATATTTTTTAATTTCCTCATTTTTTCTCAAAATAAAACTTTTTTTCTGTATATTAATTTTATTTTTTTTTATTCTAATTTTCCATCATTTTTTCATTTTATTTTTTAAATTATTTTTTTAATTTTGATTTTAAAAATCTTTGAATAATTAAAAAAAATAATAACAAATGTAATAATGTAAAAAAAGTTTTTCTTATTATTGTAAAATATATTCATATTTTCGTTATAATTAACATAAAAAAAAATTGCGCGCAATATTAAATTAATTACTCAGACTGCTTAACAATATGAAATAATAGATTAATAATTTTTAATGCAATGCATTAATAATGTTTAGTAAAGATGATAATACAAAGAAATTTCAAATTGCTTCATTAATTTAATTTCTTTTTCTTTTATAATTAGAAAATATTGCCTCGGAGTTGAGAATTTTCCATTAGTAAATGAAACTAAAAATGTATTTTACTTGAATGAAAAAAAAAATGGGACATATTTTTTTTCTCTTAATTAAAATTTGCTTTCAAACACTTTTCACATCTAAAAATATAATGAGAATTTTTAAAAGAAATTTAATTGTCATTTTTCATATATGACATTTTTAAATTTGTATTTTTCTAAAATAAATGGAAATTTTGTGTCAATTAAAAATATTTTCTTATAATCATTTTTTTTTTCTTAAATTATAATGAAGCTGTACCGAGAAAAAATTATTAATTTTAATGACTGCAATTTTTATACATAGAAACGTGATAAATGAGGTCTAAAGCGCGAAAATGAGATTTTTTCCTCACTTTTTTTCAAATATGTTTAAAAATTGCATCTAGAAAATGAATAAAAAAGGTTAAATATTTTTAAATTTTAACTAATGCGAAAAATTGTATTTTAATTCATTATTGAATTTTTCACTACTAAATTATTTATTCTCTCTCAATTTTTTTTAAACTGGAAATTTTCTTTGGAAGTAAAATAAATCCCTAATCCGATTTATGCTACTATCAAAGTTTTCTTTTTCGAAAAAAAAACATCGACTATATAAACTTCGGTAAACTTTGTTATTAAGCCTGCATATTTCATCGAAATTCAACATCAAAACTATTTTGTATGCAACGCAGAACACCTGTTCGCGTCTTTTAACACGTGACATTCCTCAACCCGGCAAAAATATTCTCCATAACTTATCACCAAAGCTCATAAGCATATATTCTACAAAAGCAAAAAATATAAGAATTATCCAAGAAGAAAAAAAAAGAAAATTCCAAACAAACCTCTCAAAAAATGAATGTAACAAAAGAACACGAAATCCTCTCAAAAAATCACTTAATCTCTTCAAAACATTATAATTTTACCGTAAATTGTCATTTCACAAAAAATTCATCACCACGTTTTTATTCCAGATGACAGTTGATTTTGTATTTCGCGCGTCATTTCAGGCAAAAAAAAAAAAAGAAGAAGAAAAAGAGACGATAAATGTAATAACTATGAGTGAAGAAGAAAAATTGACGGGGTGGGGGGTTCTTTAAAGAAATTTCGGAGAATTTACGGAACAGAAATGAATAAAGGTATGACGTTGACGGGAATGCGAACTAACGGATACAGGACGCGATTGAAGAAATACCGGGAGAAAACGACGAAAAGTTGCGGAGGGCTGAGAGTGCGCGATGAGCTCGAGAGGATCACGGCCAGTGCTCCGATCAGACTGAGTCGAGTCAAGTAAAAGAGGATTCAGATATGCTTTTGCCTTGTAGTATACGTATATAAGCCTTTCATTTCTTTCCTTTACCTCTTTTCCTTCGCTTCTTCGTAATTCCATCTCTCTTACACTTTCAAAACTCCTGTGCAGGTTCACTTTGTTAATCACAATACTATATGAACAGTGCCGGATTCAACAAGGGCGATTCTGGGCAATCAAGACTCATTTTCATCCATTGATGATGATGATGATGACGACGATGGAGACGATGGCAATGACTCGACAATGATTTTTCGATGAACGTCAACTTCAGTCCTACAAGAAAAATACAGTAATCAATTTTCATTCCCAAAGACTTTATTGCGATAAATAATTAATAAATAATTATATAATTAAAATAATATAAATATATAAAAAATAAACGAATTTTTTTTATGAAAAAAAACCTTCGCAGATGTAAAAAATAAATTTTTCATTTTTTTAAATTTCCAAAGAGGAAATTATTAACCTTTTTTATATTTTCTAAATAAATAAATAAATAAATAAAAAGAACCTAATATTTTTTTGTGAAGGTAAAAGTAAATAAAAAGAAAATACCTCGATAAACCAAAATTAAAAAATTATTTTTATGATTTTATTTATTTTATTTTCTGATTATCCGAAGTAAACATTACTTTCTCAATTTTAATTCGTGTATAATAAATAAATATTTTACACGTGTTTTTTGTTCTTGAAAACAAAAATAAACAAACGAAAGACATTTCAATAGTAAAAAAAAGCGCTAAGAAGCTTGGTAAAATGAAACTGTCATGCCATGGCATAAATAGAATATTATAAAGCCGTTTTGACAAATCCCGAAAACTATAAAAGGAAAATATGTGAATTCAGAGATTTTACATAAATCTGGTAAGATATTCTTGAAGATTTATTCTCGAAATTCTAGAGAATTTTTCAAGAGTATTAAACATATGAAAAAGTACAAATTTTCTTATATCATAAAAAAGGAAGAAAAAAAGATTTTTCATCTCAAAATTTTATATAATATTATAAAAAATTATATTTACAAAAAATTTTAAATATAATTAATAAAATTGTTCAATATTACTATTATTAAAATTGTCCCGTTTATAAATAAATAAAAAAATAAAATAATTTATTATTAATTTTCCTGAAAATTTTTTTATTTTCCTTATTTAATTTTTCTCCATCAAATTTACAAAATAAATAGAACACATTTGAAAATGAGTGAAATTACTGCGGGAATTGATTTTAAAGTAAATGGTTTCCCGTGTGAGCGTCCTGATAAAGCGAAAACATATAACATTATTTTTCTGAAACGTACTCTCAGATGTTAGAATTTTTTTTCTATATATGATTTATGAGCCAAATAGAGTAAAAAACCACTTCTGAAAAGTGACGTCCATTAATAAAGTCAAGCAGACTTGAAAAAGAAAAAAAAAAAATACAGAAAAGAAAAACCAAGAAAACTATTTCTAGAAATCTATATATTATGTACAAGAAAATTTTTTTCCGTATTCAAATTTTTTCAAAATATATCAATTTGAAAACATTTACTATAAATTAATAAATACAAAAATAATAGAATAAAAGAAACAAAAAAAATTTAACGATTGGAAAAATAAGTAATAAAATAGATTGAGCAATTATAAACAAATTTAGCAATTTATAACACCTGAATGTTTGTCTTAACATGTAAAAAGTGTTAAAAACATTGAAATTGGTTTAAATAAAAAAAAAAAATAAACTCGATATGTACCTGCGTAAAATATATATCTTATTTTCATGTATTGAAATTAAAACATAAATCTTATAAATTACTGAATTTGTTTGACAAACAACTTTTCATAATTTAATGAAACTCAGCAGGTTGTCCCGAGTTTTATAATTGCCATAAAGGCCAATAAATTGAATAATAAATAAAATAAACTTCCAAGAAATTAACAAGTTAAGGAAATAAAATGAAATCGCCTCTGGAATGAGTTCCAGTTTTCGAGCGAATCAAAAATTATTAATCGTCCTTAATGGACGCAATTTAATATCTAATTGTTTCTTTTTCTTATATACTCTTTTTTTACCATTTATATTCACAATTATTCTTTTATATATATATATATATATTTCAATTATATTTCCTATCCAAATAGAAAAAAAAATGTGGAAATTATTTGACATTAATTTTAATTTTTTGTTTCTCAGTAAAGAAGATTATAAATAAATTTAATTTTAAATGGTAAAAAAAAACTTACGGGCACTGAGAATAAGAGCAGCGTAGTAAATGGAATTCGCTTTCCGCTGAAGAGGATCTCGGTCTCGTGCGAGGCTTCCTTCCTGATACATACTCCGTTGCACGCATCTCGGTGAAGAGGAGCCTAGAAAAAAATTTACCAATTACAAATCTTGACAACTGTGTCGTTGCGCTACTTCTAAATTACGTTTACACAGTGTACACATATTCAGAAGGTAAAAATTTCACGCCGCTCTGAATTCTCAACGCAACTCATGTCATCATTAACTCATTCATCGCAAACTCTTACGTAAATGGAAAACAATTCTTATATTCAAATTAAAAAAAAATATATATTTTCGCACATGTCACGTGAATTTGAAAATTATAGCCAACTGGCGTAATTACTATTATAATTATAATCAATAATATAATTACTATTACAATGTAATCAATAATACAATTACTGTTATAATTATAAATAATATTACAATTAATATTGTAATTACTAATATAATTACCAATTTTTAATTATAATCAATAATACAATTACAATTATATTTATAATTTATTTATTTTCATTTATTTTCTTGTGTAGACGGACTTATAACAATAAAAAAAATTATTAAAATAATATTAAAATAATTATTATAACTAATATTGTAATTATGATTATAATTTTAATATTGTATAATAAAAATCATTTTTGCGTGCAATATCGAAAAATAAATCGCAGTCGCTGATTTATTGATGAAACACTGGTTTCGTAATTAATTTCCTCCACAAAAGTTAATTTACTTTTTTTGCGTATATAGAGATTTTCTGCGGAGAGTGCTCTTCAAAGAAAAAACTTATCTTGCTTTTATTAACTTTTAATATTTTTCCCGTTTTTATGCTTCTTTCTGCTAACATTATTAATATACAAAAAGCATTTATAAAGTCTTCTTTTGAAAAGGTTACGAAAGGGAAAATCTTATACGTGCAAAGCGCGTATAAAACTTTCAAGAAAAATTTTACTGTTTTTAATCTACTTTTCCGCACTTAATAAAAGTTTATAATGTTTTATTAAAAGTCTTAAAATTTCATTTTATATTACCTCTTTATTAGTATACATTTTTGTTTCAATCGGAAAAAATATAAATTAAAAAATAAAATTTTGCCATCAGATCGAAATTAAATGTTAACATAACCCTAAGACAAAATAAGGTTATAGTTAAAACTTTGATTCTATAAATAACTATCATTCGGACTTCCGGTTAGAGATTGTGTATTGTAAAATACGAAGTTTGAATAATGGGTGAAAAAAACTATCAAAACATTCATGAAAAATAAACAATAAAAGAAAACTCAGTCAAGGGTGTGAGAAGGTGAAAAACAAAGTAAACAATTGTATACCTTTCTTGTATCTTCTTTTTTATAACTTGATAATTCAACTAGGTTAAGAATTCTATGCCGTTTTACTAATAATATTAGGTAATTATTTACACCAAAATAGTTTTTTTGTAATTAATAAAAAGCTTGTTGAAAATGAAACCGTTAACTTCAAAATTTTAGAAACAATTGACAATGAGGTTAAAGATGGCAGCACTAGTCAATACAAAGCCCTCTACAGTTCTTTTTTCTAATTCAAACAAACTGAACTCAGTCGGTACATTAATACTCGAACTTTCTAGTGTTTGAAACGACAAAAAGAAACATATTTCTTATAAAAAACAGTGTTCTGAAACTAAAGAAATTAAAACAAAACATTTGATTGTTAAGTTCAATAACTCATAATAACATAGAAAAAATTGAAATACTCAATTAACATGAAATAAATTCAAAAAGTGTGACTAAAAACTGACAATATTTTCCCAAATTTGTTAATCATGTAGAAATGACAGTAATTAGAAGTGCTACGAGATTAATTTAACTATCATTACTTTTAACGCCTATCAACGAAAATCTATTGTCTCCAGGAAAAGAAGTGATAAATTATTCTAATTGTGGATATTAATATAATAGAGTAAAAGATTAAAACTTCTCCACGTAAAGTGTGTTGACGTGTATAATGGCGACGTGGTTTGGAGATGGATTACCAAGTTTATCTAATTTAAAGGGACAAATTACAAATTTTACTAAGGAAGTTCTTTCCGAAGGGATTGTGGAAGAAATAGGTATTTAATTTTCATTAATTATTAATTACATTCAAAAAAGAAATAGAAAGTAAATTTTTCCTAGGTTAGGTTAACTTTTGCTGTCAAAATAAGACTCTGTTTTATCGACTGAATATTTCTGACGGATCTTTAAATTTCAGCGGGAATAAAGTAGCAATTTTGATAAATTCAAATATAATTTATAATAATTGTGTGTAATGTTCAAATAATAATAATAATAATAAATATTATTTTATTATTATTATTATTGTTGGTCATTATATTATTTTTATTTTATTAGTATTTTTAATATTTTTAAAAATACTGACATGGAATTTAAATTTAAAATAAATCTTTTCCTTTCCAAATTTCTTTTTTGCAAATATATTGAATATTTAATTAATCACTGTTTTTTTACAGATGAACGATCTAAGCAGTTAAACGAGGCAAATGAAAAATGTGTTGAATTACAAGAAATATTAAATGCAAAAAATTCTGAGGTAAATTCAATTATTGGATAAATTTTTTTTAGATTTTTAGCAAATTATTTATTAGTTTTAGTTTTAGTTTTAGTTTAAGTTTATCTTTTGAATTTTTTATTTACCACTAGACTCAAATTATCAATTTGTTGTTAACTTATTTTATTAAATTATTAAATTATTAATTAACATATAAAAATTTATTTTTAATTTAATTTATTAATAATTATTAATTACTAATTAGCTTATCAACATTTTTTTTTAATTTAATTTATTAATAATTGTTTTAATACTAATAATTAAATTTAAATTCCAGATTAGCACTAAATTCGTTTTATTGGTAAAAATTGTTTCATGAATTTTCTATCAAAATCAGAAATTCATTCTTCTGTTTAATTTAATTACTTTTTTTTAATTAATTCAATTTATTTTTTCAGATGACAAAAAATTATATTGACAATACAAAATTTGGATGTTTTGAAAAAAAATTGATAAAAAATTTATCAAAAATATATTATTTTAGCAAATAGAATTGCTTTAATAAAATATTGTTTGCTCTATTCTTCGCAGATAAAATGTTACCCTTCGATTAGACAATATTTCAACAGATGTCGATTTCCCTAATAATGCAAGCAAAGAGCAAACACGTCCCCCGTTGTCTTATCTGATTATATCTAAACGTTTCATTTTTCAAAATTCTATTTCAGTTTCACTAATTATTATATTTTTCATTTATTTACGTATTTTTTTCTATAAATTCGCATTTATTAATTTTATATTTTAACTCATTATAAATTAATTTCTTTATTTTTAATTTTTCTATAAGTTCATTATAAATTTTAAACGACAAAATAAATAACAATTGAAAAAAATATTTTGAAAAATTGAAAATTGTGGAAAAAAATTTATTTTTAACGAATGGAAGTTTTTCAAAGACATATTTTAGAGCTAGTTTCTTTCATGTTAAATAAAAATTGTGATATTTATATACTATTTAAAGAAAATAGAGAAACAATACATTGAAAACGGTCATTGGTTTTAAAATTTAGTAGATAACTTTATCTATACTTCGATTAGTTCTAATGTCAATTATTTATCATTTCTAACTAAGTCGCGTCAAGTGTGCCATATTATTATATTTTTTTATGTACATTGCAATATTGTTTCTTACCTTTTTCTTTTCCTTGCGAAAGTCTCTTTTTTCAAATTTCAAGAAATCCATCAATTTTCCTTCAAAAAAAAAAAAAATAGTAATCTTCAGCCATTTGAATTGAGAATTTATAAATTCTTGCTGTTGCATAAAAGCCATCATCATTGGATCGGGAGGGGCTCTTATGTCTTGACACGTCTCTCTGCAAAAAAGAATAAAAAAATATTTTACATAAATAACTTGAATGCTTAGAAGTTTATAAATTTTCTCATGTTTCGTAAATTATCAAATTTTTCCTTTGACAAACATTTATGAAATAAATAACGATAATAATTATTTCATTTTTACTAAGACAGAAAATTAGGAATTATAAATTCCTTGTTTTAAAAAATATTTTTTCCTTTTTTTGTTTTGCAAAATTTATTGTAGTATCAATTTTTTCCATTTACCAGGAAAGTTTTCTTTTTTTATGCAAATTTCATCTTAAAGAAATTTAAATTGTTTAAATAAATTTAGAATGAAAATTTAATTTTCGAAAAATGTTTTTTTCATTAACAATTGAAACTAAGAATTAATTTTAATTCTCTAAAAAAAAAATTTGGGGGTAAATGAAAAAATTAGTACACAATTATTATTTCTTTTTAGGAGGAAAAAAATTTTGTGGGTAATATAATAATTGTTGTGGGTGTGTTTTGTGTGAGTCTGGATGGAATTTATCATTTCAAATAATAAAGAGAAGTTTGCCTTCTTTATCTCGGGTACTGATGTATGTCGATACGAGTCTGACAAAATTCCCACCTATAACAACATATTATATTATTATTATTATTATTATATATATCCATCTTAACCCAGCGCGCCTCAGAGGATTGCGTTTCTTTGACTGCTCGAGTACTTAGGGGAAGTAGATCCGAGGCCTTTACGAGATCAGCTGGAAAGAGGAGATCGGTTATCGCAGTGCAAACCTGAGATAAGAAAGGCAAACAGAAACGCGCATCGCACCGCTTTTACACTCGCAGCATAACACATATATCACAAAAACTTCCTTCTGATTATTATACTCTCTCGCACCAATATTTAAAATTGAAGAAAAAACCCCCGTCCACTCACCGTTAATTTGAAAAAAAGAAAAAAAAATTTGCAATTAAAAAAATCGATTTTTGCCCAAAATTTCTCTTTCTTACAATGAAAAAAAAATGATTCAGTTTCCTAGACTACAAAAATTTAATAAAAAAAATTATTAACAATCATTCATAATAATTAAAATAATTAAAATAATTAAATTTTATTTAAAATTATATATAGAGTATTAAATATTTTTCTAATATTAATAATCTAATTTGTTTCTAGATTTCGTTGCTTCGTCGACAGAACATCGAATTACAGAAAACAGTTGTAGAACTGAACGCAGCAAAATCCAGAGAGCATGTAAGAATAAAAAATAAGTTTCTTATAATTGAATAAGTATTAATTTTTAAAAAATGGAAATTTTGGAAATGTCAAAAATATTTTTTCCTTCTCGAAAAAAAATCGTATTTGTAATTAAACTTTTAATTAGGTATATAATACTTCCACTGAAAAAAATTTATTTGTTTCAAATAATCGATATTACTTGACAAGTAAATATTTATTTACAATCAATTAAATATTTATATACTTGAACCAAATAATTTTTATTAAAATTAAATAAATACAATTTGTTTTAATTCGCGATTCGAGAATAGAAAAAAAAAATTACTTTTTTTTCTCGATATTCCAAATAAATTTACATATATATAATATATATATGTATATGTATGAAATTGTCATAAACCCTATCATCATTTTGTAAAATCTCAGCGTGACGACCGTTAGTCGTTACGTAATTGGAGTGCGTTTCTTTCTTCGAAATAAATTGAAGAAAAAAAAATGGAAAAATAGAGCCACCTCACTTTCATATTTTTTTTTATACACAATGTTTATATGCTGAGTAGCAGCTGATGAAGTTGACACAAAACACAAATTTCTTCTTACTCCGCTTTTATGCGGGACCCACAGTAGCTTCATTCTGTAATATTTACAATTACAAGTTTGTGCTTCCAGTTTCTAAATTGAATTTTCAGTTTTGTTTCTGTCATTCATTCACTTGACTTTTCTCATAAGTGATCCTCTCTCAAAATTCATCGATTTTTGTTAAAAATTTAATTGAAACACGGAAAATTGTTTTTTCTTCAATATTAATTTCAATAGAAAAATTAATTATAATTATTTGGACGAATTCATTCGTTTCTTATTCAATATTTTGATTGACGAATTTTTATCCTTTAATGTGGAATTAGAACATTAATAATTAAATTAATATTTATAATTAGATTAATATTAATAATTAGATTAATATTAATAGTTAGATTATTATTATAATTAAATTTGTATTAATAATTAAATTAATATTACACTGGAAAAAACATTTATTTGGTTCAAATAATGAATTACTTGACTATTTTCAAATAAATATTTATTTTTATCATATAAATTTTAAGTCGCAACTAAATTTGATTCAATAAATTATTATTTCACCGACAGTTTATTTAATTTAAATAAAAATTATTTGGTTCTAGTAAATATTTATTTGATAATAGACAAGTAATCGGTTATTTGAACCAAATAAATTTTTTTCAGTGCAATAATTAAATCAATATTATTATTTATTTCATTCAATACAGAAAAAATTTTTCTATTTAACAATATTTCCCAATAAATGTTGATAATAATAAAAATACTCCACCTAAATTTCACCTGAATCTATTTTCAAAGAAAAATTAATTTTTTCATTATCTAAAACAATTTTTGGTCTCCCCATCCAAAAAAAAGTTGAATTTCAATTTTTTTTCGTATAATCTTCGAATTGATAATAAATTTTCAACACGTACCAAGAGAAATTTTTTTTTAACATAATTAATAAAAATTGTTATACGCAATTATAACATAAGTTTCTTCACAATGAAAAATATATGTAATAATTTTGCAGAATGAAAATAATAATAATTTTTGTTGAATGAAAAATAATTTTTGCATAATAATGAAAATAATAATTTTTGCACAATGAAGATAATAATTTTTACACAATGAAAATAATAAATTTTTGCACAATGAATGTATAATTATTTTAAAGGTACAATTAAAAGAAAGAAAGAAAAAAAAGTAATTTTCAACTCTCTCGTATTTACATTCATATTATTTGAGTGTGTTTTGTCCTTTGAGGTGTAAATGCTAGGCAAAAAAATTGTTTATTGTTTCTACATTCAAGGAATATAAAAGAATAGAATTTTGAAATGAATTTGAAAATATCTTGAAATAAGGGAAAAACAAAATAGAAAAAGAAAAAGAATGAATATCAGTGAAAAGCGGAGAAAATTTGAGTTTTGAAAAAATATTAAAGAAATTTTGAATTTTGTATACAAGAATTGTATAGGAACTTGAGATAAGAAGAATGCACCTTTTTTTCACTCCCATCATATCTTGGACTAACAAAGGGTCGGTCTTTTCTATTTCTTCCCCATTTTCGTATATATATATATATATATAGTATACATGAAAACGTTGACTATTGTGTCGCTCTATTCATTCGCGTTTCACTTTTAGATTGTTTGCTGGCGTTTCGGATCGTCGTGACACAAGTGCTTTTTGACTAATTTATGATAGAAAAGGTGCGCGAGAGAGTGTTTGAGACTCGTTATTCACCGGATATGACAGTCGGTGCCATCGCCTCTCTTATTTTTTTTTCTCTTTCTGTTTCTCTTGACCACTTTAGAAATAACTTTTTGTTGTGTATATCAAACTCGAAACGATCTATTAATGAATTTGAATCACTAATCGTCAACGCTTCGTTACACCATTCAAAGTCCAATATTTATTATTATTCTTTTCCATTTTCTTCAAATTTTGTTTCGCTTCCATTTTTTTCTTTTTTTTTTCCTTTTTTTAATTCCTTTTGGCAAATAATTTCGCAGGTAAAAAAAATTTCTCAAATTTTGTTTTGCTTCCATTTTTATTAATTCTTTTTGGAAAATTATTTCGTAAATTTTCAAATTTTGTTTCGCTTTCATTTTTTAAAATTGTTTTTGGCAAATAATTTCGTAGGGGAAAAAATACTTTTCGCCTCTACTGGTTTTTAGAAGACGAAATTTTTCAAACAAAGAATATTTTGTTATATTTGTTTAAAATAATTTAAAAAAAGAAAAATATCTCAAAAATCTCGCAAGTTAAACAGAAATAATTCAGGTTTTAGATCCGGGATGTGTTTCAGTTTACTCATTTTTTTTTCTTTTTCTTTTTCTGATGGTTTTGTAAGTTTGAAACCTGAAATATATGATGATGGGGTTCACAATCAGTTCTGTTTGCTTCCTTTATTTATTTGCGTCCTCGGAAGTAATTTTTCTGATTGTCTTTCAAATCTTTTGAACTATTTCCGAAAATTGTGGGTTCTTTGAAATATTTACGTTTGGTTTTTTTTTCAAAAAAAAACCCGATATTTAACGTTTCATTAAGATTTAAAAATTTAAAATTTAATGAATAATTTACAAAATAATAATAATAAAATAATAATTTTTGAAAATTACCTAATTTCAATTCAAATTTACTGGGAAAAAAATGATTGTAAATTTTCAATTATTTTCCTTTTCATGTAAGTTTTTTTCATTTTATAATTATAAAATGTTAAAATCTTCTTTTAGTTCAAAGATTTATTTCTTTATTGAAATTTCATTGGAAAAATTATATTAAAAATTCAAATTATTTTCATTTAAGTTCGTTTAAATTAAATATATTCTATATATTTATATTATATTATATTTATATTATATTTATTATTATATTTCATATATTTAATTTTTAATAAACTCACGACATATTTTACTTCTCTGACCGTTTGTCAGGTGATTGAAAAATTTTTTTCCCCAAGCAAAAGCTATTTTTCATAGAGAACAATTACTGGCGAGTCAAATAAATAGATAAAAGAAAGGAAAAAAAAATAAAAGAAAAAATTTCCAAAGTAAGTGCCTTCAGGAAAAATTGCATAACATTCCTATTGACTTAAATTTAAAGCTGTCAGCCATAGCATTCCCTCAACTACATTAATGCGACCAATGCAAATTTCTTTATAAAGAATTCATGTAGATAAACTACTATCTTTTAGGACTTGAGAAAATAAAATTCTTAAGTGAGAAACATTTTTAACTACCGTACAAGAAACAAAAATTTCTATATATGAAAATTTTATTCAAAAATTCATTTCTCAAAAAAAAATTTCTTTGACTATTTTTTATAAATGTTTCTGAATTAATTTTTTTATTATAATTTTTTGTATTATTAGTCAAATTTTGTTTTCAATATTCTTCTCGATTTTATATTGTAGTCGATTTAATCTAATTCTAATATAAATTTTGGTACCTGAATTTCTGGGATCGTTTACACATTTTTTTTTTTTTTT